>QKWP01001553.1:20615-95296 GCA_003550325.1 Gigaspora rosea
TTTTTTTTGTTTTTTTTTAATTTTGATTATTTATTATTTCTTATTTATTTTTTTTTGTATTTATTTTGTTTTTTGAATTTTTTTTCATATCTATTTATTTTTTTTATTTATTTTATTTATTTATTTTATTTATTTATTTTTTTTCTTTTAGAATGTAACCCCAAACGGCTTAAAAGAATCTTGGAGTGGCTGCCTCACAGAGCACGTTTGCTTTTGGGAATAGTGAATTATAGGCAGAAAAGTAGATTGCACAAATTTATATAAGTATTTTTTTTTTAGTATATTTTTTTTTTTTTGTTTTCGTTACATTAACTGATACTTTTTTTGTTTTTTGGTTTTGCGGTATTTCGACGTCGTTTTTGCAGTGAAATGTCGATGTTCTTGCGGTGAAATAACAGCGTTTATGCAGTGAAGTAATAATTTGACAGTGTTCTTGTTGATTCGACGTGCATTCCTGATGGCATTCTTGCGGTGATTCGACGTTGTGGTAAGTAAAGTGACGATTTTGTTTTTTTGTTTTTGCAGTATTTCGATGTCGTTCTTGTGGTAAAGCGACGGCGTTCTTGCGGTGATGCGATAGCATTCTTGTGGTGAAATAACGACGTTCTTGCAGCGAAGTAACGGCGTTCTTGCAGTGAAGTAATGGCGTTCTTACAGTAATTTGACGGTGTTCTTGTAGTGATTTCGACGGGCATTCTTGCAGTAAAGTGATGGAATTCTTGAGGTGATTCGGCGTTGTGGTAAGTAAAGTGACAGCTTTCTTGTGGTAACTTAATGGCGTTTTGAAGTGAATTGACGATGTGTTTGTACGTGTTCTTGTGAATTATAGCATTCTTACTGTATTCTTGTATGCGTTCTTGTAGTGAAGCGACGGTGTTCTTGACTACATTCTTGTAATGATTATACGACGTTTTTGCGGTAAAGTAACGATGTTCTTGTAGTAACTTGGATGCCGTTTTTTTAGTGCTTGTAGTTAATTGATAGTATTCTTGTACATGTTTTTGTGGTGATTTAATAGTGTTATTGTGGTGAGGCAATATTGTAATAAAAAAAAATTTATATTATTGATATAGAATTATATAATAATTATGTAATGTAAAAATATATTAAGTTTTTTAATAAATTAATAATTTTTAATAATTATGTGATGTATAAATATATTAAGTTTTTTAATAAATTAATAATTTTTTAAAATCGAATATTTTTAATTAGGGAGCTTTCAGAAATCAGCTGATTTCTGAGTGAGTGGGTGGGTTAGCTGAAGTATTAGGTGTAATTCTAGCCAAAATTTCATAATTTTAGCCAAAGTTGCAAAATTATTTTTGACCAAAATTATAGATTTATTAATAATATTTAATAATCAATAACTTATAATATGCTGAACCAAATTTGATGATTCAACTACCAAAATGATCCTTTCAACAAGAGGATTCTAGTAAGCACAAAATTGTTAAAATCCAATTACAGAATCTCGTAATTAGAATAAATTTGTGTTACTATAAAAGTTCTATAATTTATTAAATAATTATATCCCATTTATAGTAACACAAATTTATTTTGATCTTAGGATCCTGTGATTGGATTTTAACGATTTTGGTCTTGTCAGAATCCTCTCATTGAGTGGATTATTTTGGTAGTAAAATCATTGAAATTGGCCTAATAGATCAGAAGTTATTAACAATTAAATATTAAATTTTGATTGTTAATAACTTCTGATCTACTTGGCCAATTTTGATGATTTTACTACCAAAATGATCCTCTCAATGAGAGGATTCAAACAAGCCCAAAATCATTAAAATCCAATAACAGGATCCTAAGATCGAAATAAATTTGTGTTACTATAAATGGGTTATAATTATTTAATAAATTATAGAACTTTTATAGTAACACAAATCTTTTCTGATTACAGAATCCTGTGATTGAATTTTAACAATTTTGGGCTCACTAGAATCCCCTCATTGAGAGGATCATGTTGGTAGTTGGATCATCAAATTTGGTTTAGTAGATCAAAAGTTATTTACTATTAAATGTTATATTTAACTTTTTAATAATCGTAAAATCTAATTGGCTAATTGGGTATTAGGTGTGGGTGGGTGGGGGTAGGCTCATAGTAAACAAAAATCAGCTGATTTCTGGAAGCTCCCTTATATATTTTTATTATCAAAATATTAATTGTTTTTATATTGATTATATATTGATTAACTATCATGAATATGTATCGATTATAATCACTATCGATATATTGGTTATATATCGATTACTAACTATTATAGATATATATTATACTAAATACCCTGCCGATTTCTATCGATAGTGATAGTAATCGATATATATCTGATATAGATAGTAATCGATATATATCTGATAAAATATATATCGATTAATATCTATATCAGATATATATTGATTACTATTACTATCGATAGAAATCAGCAGGGATATTTAGTATCGATATATATCTGACCAGTTAGTAATCGATATATATCTATTTATAAAATTTGCTGATATATATTAAAAACAAAAAAGCTTAGAGAAGTTGCTAGGTTGTCACTTCCAAGCAGCAGGTTAAGAGTTCAAATCCCACTAGTAATGATTATGAAATAGAGACCTGTGTTCAATAAGTGTGGCTTATATTAGTTGGGTAAAAACCCTGTAACTTTGGTTTTACCATTTTGAATAGGAGCTTTGGTACAGTAGTATTATTGTTATACCAAAAATATAGAAAACCAGAAATACAAAAACCTGCTTAGCAAGTTCCAAATAAGAAGATAAGATAGTGAAGATCTCTGATAATGCTACTATTATGCTACTAAAAAAGATATTAGTACCAGGATTAATAAACCTTAAGAGTAATATAGACAACAATAATAGTTTAAGGTATTTTTAACTACAAGTGTAAGCCTTAGTGAATGCAAAATCTGGCAAGAATATAAAATGGAACATGAACTATATCTGGTAGGCCTGCATTAGCGAATTATATACATGTAATTTTACATAAGATATTATGGCCTATAATATTATAAAAATCTTATAATCGACATGGTATATTACGTAATATATTATGTTATATTACAGTTATATTACAGTTATTATTTCGAAATATTTCAAAATATACCAAATAAAAAATGCAAATTACCTCTTACAAAGATCGTGTACTCATGCAGATTAATAAACTAATGTGCATAGAAGGTAATATTTTGATATTTTCGCATTGTTTCGCAATATTTTGCAAATTTTGTAATCTTTTTGTATTGTTTTGCAATATTTGTCAAATTTTCACAAATTTTTAAAATTTTTTTAAAGTATTTTAATAAATTTAGCAGATTGCGATATCACAGGTTAATATTTAAAAAAATTAAAATGATTATTAGTTAGGGTTAGGGTCTGAACTAATATTAATATTAGGTTAGAGGGTGCATATATAAATACAAAATTAAGTGCTAAAAACTGTTAATTAGAAGCCCAAGATAGTATACTTAATAAAATTTTAAGTTATTTAAAATTTTTGATTTTTTTTGTAATTTTTCTAATTATTCGTTCATTTTGTTATACAAGATCCTGAGATCTAATTGGCCAATTATATTAACCTGTGATATAGCACCTGTGATATTTAACAACCTTCTTTTAAAAATAAATAAACAATATACATATTCAAATAATCATGCTTTTTTACAGGTTTTCACATTATTTCGCAAGGTTTCGCAATTTAATATAAAATTTTACATTTTTTTATTTATTATTATTATACATTATATTTTATATTTATTAAATATATATTTTTAATTAATATTACATTTTATTATATATTACATTATTATATAGTATTATTTTTATATTGTTACAAATATTTTAAACTACTTTTGCACTTCATCATATCTAATTCTATTACTATATTCAAAAAACTAGCTACTTTATTCTACAAGCAATCCTATACTTGTTGAGCAACTATGTTTCATTTTGTCATCGTTATAGACTTTCAGTAATCGATGCATCTGCATTATACTGACACTTGTAGTCCGGTACTACTCTGAACTACTAGATTACATTTCTTGCCCTTGTAAAGTTTGCTCTGATCCCAGTACCAACCTTATTTATAGTAGAACTATTAAAAATCGTAATCTACTTTCTTACTTAGGACTTCCCAATTAGGTTTCTGTTTTTCTGGTTTTTTTGATTTTTCAGTATAATAAATACTATTGCGTCTGAAAGCTTTCATTCAAGATAGTAAAACCAAGATTATATATTTCTCACCCAACTAATATTGAGCCATAGTTACTGCAATACAGGCCTAAATTTTGTTATCATCACTAGTGGAATTTGAACTTTTGACCTGCCGCTTGGCGGATAACAACCTAGTCACTTCTCTAGATCACTATACCCCTTATTTAATTACGAGTTATTTGATATTAAAGGTAATTGTATACTAGAATTCAAAAATTTGACAAGTTAAATAATATCTTTTAAATACTAATAACTTGCAATATGATAATTTTATGAACAATGATATCTGCAAAATTACATAATCACATAATAGGATAATTGTATTGAACATGCTAAAATAGTATTAAAAGAGGCCAATTATAGTAGTTTAATTTTTGGGTAATGTAAATTTATCTAATAATCCAAGTTTGCATAGTGTTGTATTAAGTTTTTAAGCTTATTAAATATTTTTTATTTATATATATTATAGATTGAGCAAAAACTGCCCAAGTTTTTTTATCCCTTAAACCATCTAGCAGACAAATTTGTCTGCTAAAATGTTTTTTGGCCAATTTTTGTATAATTGGTCTAAATTTTATTAAGACACACACCCATATTCTCTAAACTAGAATAAAAGTACAGTCAAACCTCCATATAGTCACCCTCTATATAGTCACAAAACCAATATAATCACTTTTGTAAGTTTACCAACCTTTTTACTATAATTTTCACCTTTATATAAGCACATTTGCATTATAATCACTATCACAATTTTTTATTTACCATCTATATAAAATTACCTCTACATAATCACATTATTATTATAATATTTTGAATTAATTATTTTATTATTATAAATATTTTTGTAAATTATGAATTATTATTTTTTAACAAGTAAAAATTTTTAAATTTGTTTTTTTAATAATCAATTATCTTTTCTACATATAAAAGTTAAAATTATACTAAGTAAATCAATAAAAATTATCTAAGTAAAGTTGTTCAGTATACAAAATTACATATACTCTAAAATTTTGAGATAATTTGGTTAAAATCGTATTAATACACTTTTACAATTTACGTTTAGGCGAAAAAAATTAAAAAATTTAAAAATTTTTTAACTTAATCGTAAATTATAAAAGTGTATTAATAAGATTTTAACCAAATTATCTCAAAATTTCAGAGTATATGTAATTTTGTATACTGAACAACTTTATTTAGATCATTTTTATCGATTTACTTTAGATAATTTTAACTTTTATATGTAGCTACGATATACGATTATTTTAAAAAAATTTTTTTTAATTTTTTTTGAAATAATCGTATATCGTAGCTACATATAAAAGTTAAAATTATCTAAAGTAAATCGATAAAAATGATATAAGTAAAGTTGTTCGAGAAACAAAATTACATATACTCTGAAATTTTGAGATAATTTGGTTAAAATCTTATTAATACACTTTTATAATTTACGATTAAGTTTTTTTTAATTTTTAAATAAAAATTTTTATTTATTAAAACTTCTATATAATCACAATTTTTTTTTATATGCAATTTTATTATAATTGTGATTATATAGAATCCCTCTATATTAGTCACATCTCTATATAATCACCACTTTTCATATCCTGAGGGTGTGATTATATGGAGGTTTGACTGTATACTACATACTGGATGTTATATAATTTTTATCTTGCAAAACTTCCTTAACATTGCCCTAAAATCAACTAAATAGAGTTGATTGTTCTATAGTTTTTATGGTCCTATTTAATAATAAAAAAGTTCTTTATATAATTTTACATAACGATTATCATGATCATTATATGGAGGTACCTTTTATAATATGATATTAAAGTTGGTTAAAGATTCTTTATAACCAATATTACAAAGCTAATTTTTTGGGCAATTTGAGAAAAAAAATGTAACTCAAAGTTCAGGTAAAATAGCATACTTTATAACTATTGTGTGAACCTATACCCTTTGTTTGAATTATTTCAAGTATACTATACTGTAGCAATTTAAGTGTAATATATATAGTTCGGGTTTTTAAAAATTATCATAACTGGTTAGAATAAAGGTTTTTATAAAAAATTTTTTTAATATTCTATCTCATCCAATTATTTTAGCCAACAAATTTGTTCACTAAAACAAACAGTTTAAGAAATATATATATTGGCTGCCTTTTAAATATTTATAAAATAATATTTTTTTAATGGTATTAGAATATTCTTTATAAAATTGTTCTTATAAGGTCTCTTTATTATTTTTTAGATAATGTACAAGTAATCTAATAACAATATTTATTTTATAAGAACTTATTATTACATTTGCTTATTTTGACAAAAGTACTCAATTTGGTTTTTTTTTGGTAATAACCTTTTTAAAGTTATCTTAGATTTTTCTGACTGAATACCTTACAGACTATTAATGAGAGCATATTGATGTGCTTTAACAATTAAATAATTTGAAACCTAGAACAAATATTCTGTTATTTAAATTCTTGATTAACTATTAAAATATGCTAATATTTTGTTAAACACTAACTGGTAATTTTTTTTAATTATATTATAGGAAATTTTATCAACAATAATTAATAAATTTTTTTATCAAGTTTACAAATATTAATATCTAAAGTATTCTGAAATGCTCTCCAAAATTTATCTGTAATATTTTTATAGTTTTTTAAAAAAGTATGAAGATTCTCAATTTTTTATAGCTACTTTAATATCAATATAACTTGATTTTTTACTAGATCTTTTAATTAAGTCAAAAGTTCAAATATAAGAACTATAAAGTTGGAATTATATACTATATTATATTATTGCGAAATAACATGCATCTGCATAGTGTTTTAATTACCTGCATGCTATTTTAAGTATATGCATATGCAATATTTTAAGGTTCCAGTTTTTTTTAATTATGTACTGGTGCTAAAAATCTAAATCTTAATATATATCTATATATAGAAAAAAATTAATCTATTGTTAAACTTTTATATAGTAATAGAAAAAAGCAAATTTTTAATTTTTAAAACTTGTACAGTACTAAGGCTATTATAGTTCTAATTTTAAAATAAATGTGCATCAATTTTTAGGATGTCCCACTTTATTATATCCTATAAATATATAGTAAAATAGCTAATAATATTTAATTGCTGATCTGGATAAGATCTGCAGAATTTTTATATTAGAATTTGGGGGATTTACTATATTTTTTATTATATGCTAAAATCTTACAACCACCTTGTTTACATGGAATTTATATAGTTATCTAATCATTTTTTAGTAATATCATAGCGTATACTAGGCCAATTTGAATGATCTAACTACCATTAGATGCGTCTCTGTGAGCTCTACAACTTTCAATTAATTGACTTGAGCTGTTAGCTTAATAAAAAAATTACTTGCTATAGTGGTAGTTGTAAGATTTCAGCATATAATAAAAGTTTATATTGTACTTATCCCAAAAATTTACTATTGTCCCAAAATAGTAATTCTGCAGATTTTATTCGGATTATCAATTAAGTATTTATTATAATAAAAATTTACAGAAAGTTGCTATATAGTAAAGTCTAAATTTTACTATATCAATCAATAATTATCAATTAAGTAAACTTGTTTGAAATATCAAAATACATATATTTTAAAATTTTTATTAAAATTAAAGAAGGTTTTATTATTTAACTTTTAATTTTTGTATTTGTCGAATATATTTTTTTAAAAATTTTAATTTTTTTGTCAAATGTAAAAAACAAAAAGTAAAATAATAAAAGTTTTCCAATACTGATAAAAATTTTATAATAAGTATATTTTGATCTTCTGAACAAGTTTATTTAAGCAACTTTAATCGATCTATATAGTAAAATTTGTACTTTACTATATAGTGACTATAATTAATCATGAAGTCAAAAATGGTTTTGAATTTATAACAGATAAATTTGATTGGTCAATAGTCTTATTACAGGGGGTTGGACTACTGATGGACCTATGTAAACCCTAATTAGGTGATTTATTGTACTTTTCTTCGATATAAAGCTTCTGATATAATTTGCATTACCACTATAGTATTTAATTATTAGAGGTTTTTTATGGTATTACTTGTCTAAAAATTAATTTGCATTAGTATATACAAAAAAATGTCAAAACAGTATCAAATATATTAGAAATTGACTTTTTTTATATTGGGAATATGTAGATTCAAAAAAAGGATAAAATTATATATGTAGATTATCTTTAATTTTTATTATTATATAGATTACTTTTTTTTTTTTTTTTAATATTAAGGGTATAGCTCCTGCCCCAAACTTTATTAATACTTAAGTAAATTGACATTTGGTAGTGCCGTAAATACATACATATTATATACCAGTATTAAGACTAGGACTTCAGGCTATAAACCTTTTATCCATGGCTAAAACCCACCAGAGCCTTCTGTATTCCTATTTATATAGATGACCTGGATTTGTACGTCCCTTTACAACCAACAATCCACATTCACATGTCCGCCACTTTGCCCACATTTCCAAATTCATCACTTCCAATTTGGTATGTGTTGCCAGGTAGGCGCTTAATGCTTCCAATTTGGTGTACCCGAAATCTGGTGTTACCCAGAAAGTCCCTTACTAGCGTACTTCTCGGTGTTCGTATCTCAAGCCATGCAGCTGCCTCTACCACATTGGGTAAGTATCTCAAGCCTGCATGCTGCCGCAACCAGCCGGTTTCCTGCGACTTGAGGACCCAGGATTTAACGTTCCGAATTTGGAGATGTGCGAACGACTGTACTTCCTGCTATGGTGGCGAGGTATCTGGGCATGTTTTGCAAATGCTTTCAATGCCGAATATAGTTGGGTGGCATCATGAGGCTAGGGAGAACCTGGTCACCACTACATGCACTTATACCAGCATATATCCGTACTGGTGGTTTCAAACCTTCTTAGCGTCCAAAGACTCCCATATAGGTACGCCCAGAGCTCCGTTGGGTCTTAACACGTACACGCCTCCATGTTTTCGCTTCTTATTGGCTGATTAGTTCCGTTTGCCCTTGCAAGGTTCATTCCGATCCCCAATACTCGCATCCAACCTTCCTTCCAACCTTTACCGATCCCTCCCAAACTACCAAACCAGTTAGCCCAGAAGAATTGGTCGGCCCGGCTTTATGTGCCTGACGGACTCCCTCTCCTTGGTACCTAATTCTGAAGCATAGGTCCTTTTCCTCCGGTACGACTCCGGCGGCCAGGTTGGTGTCCCCTCTTGCCATAGGGCTTTTTCCGTCCGGTTCTTCGGTCTTCAGCCAGAATTCTGGTCTTCTGTAGTACCGTTGTAAGATCTTCCTTACCTCCTTGCTCGGGACTTGCCAAACGGGTTTCAATTGTTCCGGTCCCTTGGATTTGTCTGTGTAACTTTACACAACTACGCTGATGCTCCCATTCAAGATGGTGGTACCAAGATTACAGGTAATATACCTGACCGATCGATGAACAAGTGTTACCGTAACACAGGCCTATTTTCCAATTCGTCTCCAGTGGGATTTGAACTCTAGACCTGTCGCTTGGGGGGTGACAACCAGACAGCTTCTCTATGTCGCCACACCCTATTATATAGATTACTAGTTCCCTTGCAAATTACAAATTAGATAAAAATTTGATACAATAATATTTGAAAATAAGTATTATATTCTTGTATTATTTGTATTAATATTATAAAATAAAAAAGTTTATATTACTTATAAGCTAAAAATATTAAAAATTTTTTAACTAAAAAAATATTTTAGCAAACTTTTTAAATATTGATTTTAAAAATATAGTTTCTAATACAATATTGTAGTTCATATAAAGAATTACAACTTTTATTATTGCACTTTTAGTAATTTACTTGTAAAAATTAAAACTTGTATTAGAAGTAAATTTTTTTTATAAATAGGAAAATATAAAATTTATAAAATTTAAAGAAAAATTATATAGTAAAAGTTCTAATATATAATTTAAATTTTATTGTACCAAAGTTTTTAATATATTTAAAAACTTTTTTTAACAAAGTTGATAAAACAAATCTAATTGTTTTTTTTTTTTAAAATGCTAGAGTTGAAACTTTATTTAAGTAAAAATAATCAATTTACATTTAAAGATTTCAGAACTATATTTGTATTACTATAAAACAGGCACCCAATGTCTTCTATTTTCTAATAATGCTATAATTAACTATTTTAAATTAATTTACTAGCTAGAGTAGGTTGAAGGAAACCTCAGTATATAATCTGACATTATTGTATACAGTTTGTTAAAGAAAAACCTTGTAGAACCTAGGGTTCCACAATTTGATTTGATCTTTAAATATTTGAATCAAATATTTGATCAAATTCAAATTCAAATTTGACTATATTTAATTTGATCAAATTCAAATATGGCCAAATTTGATTTGATTTGACAAATATTTGATTTGATTTGAAAATTACTATTAAAAATTAAAATTCAAATCAAATTCAAATTCAAATATTTGAATCAAATCAAATTCAAATCAGAATCAATTTGATTTGATCAAATTCAAATTGATCCAATATTTGATTTGATTTGAATTTGAGGAACCCTAGTAGAACCCATTTTTCTATAAAGGGAGAAAAGTTTATATATGATGTATCTGATATGGCTGTAGTTGTTGTATGAGATATAATTGGAAAGAAATATTTCTTTCTTTTCATTTTTGGAGTAATATTACGAGCATGTTCCTATTGGTGTTGGGAAATATTTTTTGAGGACCAAATAGTATTTTGAAACCAATCTAAAAGATTATTAGACAAGGAAATGGGGAATAATTTAGTTTGTTTAGTAGTAAGTAATTTAATATTTTCAAAAACATTAGAGGAATAAATTCCAATAATATAGTATAGAAGAAGGTTATATTGTGGAGTATATATATGAAGTGTGAAGTGAAGAAGAGTATTGAGAATTGTTAATGGAGATATGGTAGTAATTTTATGAGAGATAAGTGTATTAGTAATTATACTAATAACGGATTGTTGAATATTATTGTTATTGTTTAACAGAAAAGTAAGTGTAAAGTATCTTCAGTATCTGAACAGTAGCAGCATTTTGTTGTAGAATATAAATAAGAGTAACGAATATGAAGATTTTCTATAGTTAGAAGATTGTTAGTTAAGATTTTAATTCTAAAAGAATATTTAAAATGATTGTGTTCAAGTGTATTTAGAATATCAAAAAATAGTGTCCAATTAATTTTAGATATATTTTTAAATATTTTGAGAATAGACCAAGAATATAGTTCTTGTATAGTATATATATTTTTGATAAAGGTTTGTATTTTGAAAAGAATAAGATGACTATGCCATTGAAAATAAATCGGTAAATTTAGAACATTATGTGTAATTTTAATGGATAGGATTTACCTGTACTAGATCTAGTACATTGTACTAGATTTAGTACATAACTAAATTTAATTATCTATTAATTTTTAAAATTAACTACTTAATTAAATATTTTTTAATAATATTTTAACTTATGGGCTACTTGTTTTAAAAAACTCATAGCTTTACATAGCTTTTTAAATTTTGTACATTTTTTTTAAAATTCGCATTTGCTAGTTTAACCTAGTTTTTAGCACATTTACTAGTAATTTTACAAAATATTTTTGATTATAAAAAATTTTTTTACTAAATAAATTTATTTAAACTATTAATAAAATTATAAACATAAGTTTGTTAGTTATAATTTTAAAATTTTATTTAAGATTAGATTAATATATAAGAAGTAATCTAAATTTGAAATTTTTGCTAGTAAATACTATATAACTAAAATATCCAATTTATATATAAAAATTAGATGTAATTTTTTTAAAATTTAAAGTAATATAACTTGAGATATACTAATTTAGGATTAAAAAAAATTTTGTAATTGAAATTAGATAATAAATATTTATAATTTTGATTAAGAATTTAGAAAATTTAATTAGCAAAAAATTTTTTAAACTCTAGCTAAACTCATATGGCTTACTATGTAAAGTAATAATTTGTAAAAATTTTCAAAAAAAGCTTATAATATAAGTAATAATTTTTATAATATAACTAATAATAATATTTTTTTTATAACAAGCCTATACAATTTTTTATTTATTAAAACTTTTAATTTGCCAAATATATTAATAAATTATAATTATAACTGACTTTACAAATGTACGAAATCTAGTACATTAGAAATCACAAAAAATACAATATATAAAAAAAATTTTTTTATAAAAATTTTATTATTAATTTAAAAAACAATACTGCTAAACTATTTTTGAATACTTATTAGATTTTTGTATATAAAAAAAATTAAGCTATTAATTTTTTTAAATTTTTAATGCATTTTTTAAAATGTACTATATTTCGTACAAAAGGGTAAATCCAATCCATTAAGTATTGGTTCATTAGTTCCACATTTTGCAAGTAAGTTTGCTTAATTGTAGAATAAATTAAGATGTAATTTGACTTTGTGTAGAGTGAATGGAATGTTTTTGATAGATTTAATTTGATTAATAATGGATAAAATTTACCAATTTTTGTTTTGTATAGGTTTGGAAAAGTGTATTTGTTTTAGATTTTTGATTGCAGTATTGTTAACTAATGGATATTTAAATGGCTATTATTAGAAGTTGCAAGAAGAAAAGAAATAATTGCTTCAAGTTTAGTTCATGTTGTATCAGAGTATAAGGTAGTTGCTGCATTAAATTTGATAGAAGAGTTATTTTCACAGATCAAGCCAAACCCAGTTTTGATATTTGATGATTGTGTGTTTAGTATTAAGGCATTAGTGTAAAAGTAAAGTTCCTGTGAACTGAGATTTTGAGTAAGTAATAGAAGGCTAGTAAGTTGATGTTGGTAGGTGGTATGATTGGTTATATGATGCATAAGTTGTATTTCTTGTGTAGGAATATAAATTTGTGGTATAGAATGAGAAAAAGTTGTGGTATTAGTAAGATTGAATATATGGATTAGAGCAAGAATTTCTTTGTAATCTATTGAATATAATTTGGATTATTAGATATACTAATTTGGTTATAGAGTAGATTAAATGATGAAAAGATATTTGAAGAAAGAAAGGTATTGGGTAATAGTTGTATAAAGCCTAAGTCTGAAGATTTTATATTATATGTTGCAGTTTTTGATAGAGAGGTTTGATGTAATAAGAAAATATTATTGTTAGAGTTATAGTGTATTTGCATAAGTGAAAAGGGATTAGAAGATAATAAAAGAGAAAGAAGATATGTTGTATTAATGATGGAGTTAATTGAGGGTAAGTAGAGATAAGGCCAAGTAGTTATAATTATTTTTTCTTGTATAAAGTCAAGAATATTAGAAAACCATAAAGATTAACGATCCTTAGTAGGTTTGTTAGTATGCAAGTAAATATTATTCCATAGAAGAATGTATTTATTGTTTGTAGTAGTAAGAGTTGAAAGATAAATGTAAAGTTTTTAGTTTTATGAATATGGGAGATAAGTAAGTTTGAGTGAGATTGGGAGACCATACTTTGGCTAGCCATGATTTAATACTTGTAAGTAGTGTTCCGCATGATTCGGACCAGGTAGGTATTTTTAAAGATCCGGACCCAGTCCAAATATCGATTCGGATATAAAATTAGGGCCCAAACTTGTATCACTTAGATCAGGTCTGGTTCAGATCTATGAAATTTCAAAATTTATAAATGCTATAGTGATAGTTGATGAAGCTCTAGCGTCCTTGCTAAAAAAAAAACAACAAAAAAACCACTGATTACAGCTGTTTTCATAAATTCTGGTTAACCAAAATTTTATGTTTATAAATTAAAATATATTTAAGTATAAATTAATAAATTCGTTTTTTTTAATTATATTTTTTTTCTATTTTTTAATTTAATTTATTTAATAAAAAAAAGAAAATTCTGAAATTAGCCAACTAGCAATCTAATAAGACCAGACTGGGTATGATCTGAGCGGATCTTTTTGTAGGTCCAAACCCATATTGATTCTGATAAATCAAGGATCTGAACTCAGTCCGTCAACGGACCAGACCAGATCCCGAACTGGACCCAGATCGTTTGCAGAATACTACTTGTAAGACCAATATTTTTAAGAATTGGACTATAATTAAGAATATGTTCAATATAAGCAGCACTTGTTTTTTGAATAAAATGTTAAAAGTTGGTAAATTAAATGTTATGGGATTAGTAAGAACTATATTGTTAGTGTTGATAGCAATGGAAAGCATTTTCTTGGTTTGAATAGTAAAAAGGCAGGATAGTTTGGTTTGAAGGTTATTGTAAATAATGCATATTTGTAGAAGGTATTCAATAGAAGGTTGGAGTATAAGATTAAAAAGAGATGAAATTTGTAAAGGTGTAAGTTTTTTATATTTTATTAGACAAATAAACTTTTTAATTTTTTGTTAATAATAGCATCAAATGTTGGTTTGGTTGAACCATTTTCATCAAGATAAATACCTAATTATCTAATGACATCATTAGATTTCTGAGTAGGATAGGTTAATTATTAAATAAAAGAGGAGTTGTTTAGGATTTGTAAGATTTAGGTTGAATATGAAGTAGATCAGATTTTGAAGAGTTAACTTCTATATTATTAATTTTGTAAAGTTCAGATATGTCATTAAGAATATTTTGCATAGTAGTAGGGCTTTCACAAAGCCATGTTGTATTATCCATGTAGGCTAATAGTTGATTTGAAATACTTCTAGTAGTAGTATTAGTAATTATACCAAAAAGGAATTGTGAGTCAATTTTGAGTAAGTAGTTTTGGTATTTTTGATAGATAAAGGTAAGGATTGGGTCATAGTAAATTTTTCAAAGTAAAGAAGAATAGGTCTCTCCTTGTTCTATTCCAGACTGGATATTAATAGGGGAGGTAAGACCATGAGCAGTAATAATTCTTGCTTGTCTTGATGAGTGTCGTTCAGTAATTAGATTAATGCCTAAACTAGGAATACCAATTCTTTTGCAAGTACAAGTCACTCTCGTTATAGTGAAGTGATTCGTTCCATTAATAAAAATTTTTAAAAAATTCATTATATCGAGAGCTTTATTAGTAAATTCACTATATCGAGAGAATTTTATATAAACTGTCTTTGAGCTTAACTTCACTATATCAAGATTTTAATTAGTCTTTACTATATCGAGAGTTCACTATAACGAGAGTAACTTGTATCTTGTAGTTGTGAAATGTTGATATTGTCAAAAGCTTTTGACATATCTTGAAAAAGAATCCAGGTATCTTTGTTGTGTATTTTATAATGTTCAATAGTATTATGAAAAATTTGTATAGTAATATGAGTTGAGGAGTTTTTGGAAGTAGCAAAATTTAGATTAGATAAAAAATGTTTATTAGAAATAATTTGATCTAAATGTTTAGTAAAGATTTTAGTAAAGGTTTTTTTGAAAGGTTCAATAATAGAAATTGGGTGAACTTGATTAAGAGTAAAGTCCCAATTAGATTTTTTTGGAATAAGGAAAATATTAGAAGATTTCCAGTCTGTAGGAACTTTTTGAAGTTGAAAGCATTTGTTAAAGAATTTTTTAAAGAGTNGATCTAAATGTTTAGTAAAGATTTTAGTAAAGGTTTTTTTGAAAGGTTCAATAATAGAAATTGGGTGAACTTGATTAAGAGTAAAGTCCCAATTAGATTTTTTTGGAATAAGGAAAATATTAGAAGATTTCCAGTCTGTAGGAACTTTTTGAAGTTGAAAGCATTTGTTAAAGAATTTTTTAAAGAGTGTTTGTGCTTTGTGACTGGCATATTTGATATATTCATAGCAGATTTTAGAGAGGTCTGCTGCTTTTTGGTTTGGAAGATTTGTTAAGATATTTTGCCATTTTTGGTTTGTGATATCCTAAAATAAGTTATTGTAGTATTCTTCATATTTAGGATGTGTTCATAGAGATAGTAGAATTCAGAGAAGGGTAAAATTGGTTGGAGAGGTTTTTCTTTAAAATACAATATTCAGTAAAGTGATTATAAATTGCATTAAGAATTTCATTATATTCTGTAAGAAGTGTGTTTTCAAGAAATAGTCTATCAATATGTATATTATTGTATTTTTCAAGGATTTTTTTGTAGAAAAGTTTTGGAGTTTCTAAAAAGAATTTGTTACGGTTTTCAATTTTTTGTTAAATCTCTTTGTAGGTAGTTTGTTGTTTTTGAATATTAAAGGCAATTTTAATTTGTTAAAATTCTTCTTTAATTTGTAATAGAGTAGGTATTGATAACTGAAATAGTAGTCAGAATATTGTAAAATATATTTTTTACAGAGTGAGAAAAAGTTAGGGGAGAAAAGGTGATTTTTGAGATATTGTACTGTATTTCTTTAAAGGTAGGGTGAATGTAGATCATTTTTCATATGATCTACGTGGTATTTTAGAATTTTATATAGTAAATAAAAAAATGCTTCTAATAAATTTTTTTAAGATCTTGATAAAATTTATATAATAGGTAGTTTTAAATAGTTTGTTTATAATAATGAAGTTGCGCAATATCCATTGCTTTAAAAAAAATCAACTTTACTTATAATTAAATTTTTGTAGGACAGTATATGATTTTTGTAGGTTGTACAAAAAATTGATTGGTCAGATCATATGATATTTATATGTAAATCATATGATATCATATAAATTGGTTATACAAAGTTGATCTACAATCGATTTTATATGAAATTAGAAATTTGTACACCCTACTCTTAAATCTATAGAAAAGAGGAGTTTGTTTTGATGTTGAGGTTTTTTTGATTTCTTTAATAGTATTAATTTTGTGAAAAAGAATATGTTTGGTAGCAGCTTTAATAAGAGTTTTTTGAAGTTTATTCCAGAAATTGTTAAGTTGGTTTTGGTTAGCAATTTGATCTATTCGTATATATAGTTTTTGCAAATTGAGTATAGTTTGGTTTGCATAATTTTCTAGATCTTTTTTGGTGCTATTTTTCTAGAGAAATTTTTTCCTTTTGTATTGTTTGCGTGGTTTTGGTTTGTCAATTATAACGGATAATTCTAGTAATCTGACTCAAAAAGATTGTTTAAGAGGATATCTGTATAATCTATATTTGTAATACTCAGATTAGTCCAGATTTGATCTATTCTACTCTGAATATTTGAATGTTGAAATGTAAAATTTTGGAGTTAGGGAAGAAAAAATGATAGATAACCTTGTATTGGTGACTAATAAAATATTTAATGAATGGGTTTTAGGAATTGATGTTTTTTTTGATGAAGAATAGTCAATCCAAGAATTAGGAACACTATTAAAGTCTCCTATAATTATGTATCAATATTTAGAATTTTGATACAATGTGATAATTTGTTCTTGTATTTCTTTTTAGAGTTGTTTTTTCTCAGTAGTAGGAATATAGATTTGAAGCAGCCTAATAGGAGTATTTTTAAAATAAAGGTCAAGAGACCATTAAAATTATAAGTCGTGCAACATATTTGGAGATTTTGTTATGAATAAAAATCCCTATATCAGCTTGATATGGATTGGAAAAAGAGCTCCAGAAGCTAGTATAGTTTTTGATTTTGTTGTTTAAAAATTTGCCATTTTTTTGGGTTAAATGAGTTTTTGAAAGACCAAAAATATCATATAAATTTTGGTTTAAGGTTTCTTCTATAACTAGTATAGTTTTGCAAATTAAATATTATTTGGGTTGTATAATTTTTTAAAATTTTCTTTAAATCAATTTTTTCAGAAAAATTTTTTGTTTTTGTATTGTTTATATAGTTTTGGTTTGTTAATTATAACAGATAGTTCTAGTATAATAGTTTAGTAATTTGATTCAAAAGTTGTTTAAGAGCATAATTTATATTTGTAATACTCAGATTAGTTCAGATTTGATCTATTTTGCTCTAAGTACACTTTTCTGACAAAAGTTACAGGATTTTAATAATTATGACAATCTAATTTAATTTGTTGTAATTGTAGCTATATATAAAAACCATTTTTTTTATAAATAAAGTTGTTTGCCATAACAATTGCACATAATATAAGAATTTTAAAAAATTTTATTTAAGATTTTTTGAAAATATTTTTATATTTTAGATGTCTGTAAACAAAAAATAAAAAATAATAATTAAAATTATTATATCTCAATGTATTTTTGAACTCTTTAGAATTTTTTTATAAAAATTTAACCCTATATATTTTTAAATCTAGAGAACAACTTTAATTAAGTTGATAATTAGTTTTAACAATTTTAATAAAATTTTCAATTTTAAAAAAATACTACTTTCCATATCTTAAAATTTTTATATATAATAAAACGTAAAATTTAATATTTTATTATATAAACTTTTAAGATACAAAAAATTGGAGTTTTTTAAAATTGAAAAATTTATTAAAATACAACATTTCTGTATTGTTAACATTAATTATCGACTTAATTAAGGATAGGGTAATCATTTATCATATGATTTTAGTGGTACATTAAGATTTATATAAAAAATAACAAATAAAACTTTTTATAGTTGTTATTAATTTAGCCAAAAATTTTATAATATATAGTACAAAATACTCTTTTATCATAGTAAAATTTTAATAAATATAGTATTTGAAAAAATTATACTTCTATATGTTGTAAAGTTTTTTGTAGTTGGCTCAAATTTTTGTAGTTACACAAAAATGATTAATTCAGATTGGTTGAATCTATATTGTTTACAATTGTAATTGGTTGATTACCAGATTTCATATGATCACAACGTGATTACTATTAAAAATAATCTATATTCACCCTACCCTTAAAGTTGTTTGCTAAGTTCTAAAGCATATAGAAAAAAGGTTCAAGAATGCATTAAGATATAATAATTTTAATTATTATTTTTTATTTTTTGTTTACAGGCATCTAAAATTTAAAAATATTTTCAAAAAATCTTAATAAAATTTTCATAAATTTTTGTATTATATACAAATTGTTATAGCAAACAACTTTACTTATTGCACAAAAACCAATTGGTTTATAAAAAAAAAAGGTTTTTATATGTAGCTACAATCACTATATATTAGATTAAGTTGTCATGATTATTAAAAATCCTATGACTTTTGTCAAAAAAGTGTATCTGAATATTAAAATGTAAAACTTTAGGAGTTAAAAAAAAAATTGAAAACAGCTTTGTATTAGTGACTAATAAGGTATTAATAAGTTAAAGTTTAGAATTAATATCTTTTTAAAAGAAAATTAGTTAATTTGAGAATTAAGAATACTATAAAGTCTTCTATAATTATATATCAATATTTAGGATTTTGATATAGTGTAATAATTTGTTTTGTATAGTACCGGACAGCAATAACTATCTATTTTTTTTAGCATTGCTTAAAGTCTAATAACTTCACAACAAGTAATTATTTTAAAAATCCCTCTTACAAATTTTTTATTTGTAATCTAAACTACAAATTTGTAAGACAGATTTTTGATATCTTGTTTTTTAAAGAAGTTATAAAGGTTTAAAGTTCAGCAACTTTAATAGTAAAGCAGAAATTTGGCACAAAACAATTGACCAATCAGATTGATGCAAATCACGTGCTTGTAATTTGATTGGTTAATATCTATATTACTAAAGTTTTAATGTCTGTCACGTTTAAACAATCTGATTGGTCAGAATTTGGGTACCGTGATCTGGATCGTCATCAGGTGATCTACATCATGTGATCTATATATGCTTATTACCTGAGTTCAAAAAAAAAACATAAGTTAGAATTATATATTTTGCCACATGCAGCATTTTAAATCAGAATGATCATCATCATGCAGCCTTTAGTACTGACACCAAGACTAAATATTAGTGTCTATCTCTATAGCTGAATTGACTAACATGCAAATACGTAAATGGGATCCATATTCATTGCTGTACTATACTACTAGGAAAACGGTTACCCGTTATTGTCCGAAGCTAAGAATAAACATTGGGCTGATCAGTGTCGATTTCTATAGCTAATTGGCTACATGTGACTGGAATCCAACACAAAATCATGTCCATTGCTATACTATAGAGTCCTTGCTATACTTCAGACAATAATGTCCCCATGACTCTTTGGACAATAATAATGTTGCCAAAAAGGCTAATATGCATTTTTTAAAACATATTAACTACTTATTAACCTAAAAAGGAAATGAATCATTTTATAAAAAACAATACAAGACTGCTCTGTCTTATAGTACTAGATACAATTATAAATAAATTTTATATACTATAACAATTATATATGAAATAGAATCTAATACACGGTATTTTGTTATTTTAAAAAACCTTATTTACAAAGACAATTATATATACAATGAAACAAAATACGCAGCATTTTTGTTATTTTTAAATCATATTAATCTAAAAAGGGAAGAAACCGATTTATAGCAAAACAACAATACGAGACTTAATGTCTATACTAAATTTTTTACTTATTGAATGTCAATATATCTATACTAAAATTTTAATGTCTGTTTGTTCATCCCCTTTATAATTAAACTAATTGGCCAGAGTTATTTCTGTGATTTTTTCTGGCAATAATACTATTTTCAGCTTTACATGTATTGTAATTATATTTAAAATTTTTATAGTAATACTAAAGATTTATATAAAATCAGTTTTGCAAAAAAACAACTATGTAGCTTATAAATTTATAATTCAGGGAGTCTGATTTTACACGTGTCACTTATAATACTAAATTTATTCTACTGTACTAAAATTCTAAGTCTGACCGTTTGTTTTAAAATAATCTAATTGACCAATTATAATTCAAGTGAATTGTATTATTGATGTTCATTATTAGGGCTTCATTATAGGGTGAGCAAAGTGAACTTTGTAGGTGTTGCTGAATATAAGCAAAGCAACACAACTATACAAGTATGTAAGTGCTGTTTTTGATGTATCAGTTTAAACCATTTTATGAGAACATAACAATTTACCAATGAATTACAAAAGGTTACTGAAAAATACAACTGCATGTCATATTTACTTTCCAAGTAAAATTTCGCTTATACACAATCACTTAGAATATAATAATCGCTAACAAACTGTAATAGTTAAAGTAGAATTTTTATTCAAACATATAACAAATAATTAATAAAAATGATGTTTTAAGTTTCATTGATATATAGTTTCGCTTTACATAAGCATGGATGTAAGGACGTGCCAGTGTGCTAGTTTATTATTTTTTTAAATTTGGCAATCCTGCCTTCTGTGTCTGTAGACTTTATTATACAACTGCGTTTATGTGTGCATTTTATTCTACTCTAACAGAAAGCTCAACTGATTTTATTCAAGTGCAACCCGCCTAGCAAAATTTTGCCTCAATTCAGATTCTCAATTTACTGAGAATATTGTCCCCCCTATTACTGGCTAGCACGTGCTTTGCTAGTTTATTATTAAAAATTCAAAATTTGGCACTTATTATATAAAAAAATTATTTTTATATTTTAACCAATCAAAATTTTGTTACACAAAAATTAGGCAATCAGAATTGTTATAAAATTCTCAAATTTGGTGTTCTAAAAAAAAAAAGGATAGTTTTTGCTATCTGGTACTATATTTCTTGCAAAGTTGTTTTTTTTAGTAGTAGGAATATAAATTTAAAGTATCATAATATAATAGAAGTATTTTTAAAATAAAAATTAAGGCCTATTATATGATTATTAGGATTGTAAGTATATATAATATATTTAAAGATTTTTGTTATAAATAAAGAGTTCTATGCTAGCTTGATATAGATTAGAAAAGAAGTTCCAGAAACTAGTATAGTTTTTAATTTATGTTGTTTAAAATTAAGTTTCTGAAAAGCTAAAATATTATTTAGGTTTTGGTTTAAGGTTTTTTGATAAAGAGTTTTTTTGTAAACTATAAGAGACTATTTGTATTAAGGGCGCTGACATTTATTAGGTAATATTTTAGGGGGTGGGAGGGTCAGGAAAAATCCTACCTTAGTTAAATTTGATTGGCTAAAATTCTATTTATAGATCTTACCTGGGGGTGGGGAGTAAGCCCCTATGGTAAATGAATATTAGGTAATAAATGTCAGTGCCCTAAGTAGATCTACTTTTATAGGAATAGAGATATATTTAGGTTCAGGTAGTATAGTTTAATTTGGTATATATAAAGAAGTATTAAGATTGATTTTTTTTTTCTTTTTAAAGAGAGGTCTATTCTCTAATACTTTATTAGATTTATAAATTATATATATATTTGTTACATGTAGGAATATACTAATCTATTATGAAGTAGAGGTAAGAGCTACTTTACTCTTAACCTAATTCTTTACTAGAATAGTCATAGACCTCTAGATTTTGAGTATATAGTTTGGACAAAGATTGTTTGTGGCAATAAGTTTATCTATTGCAGTATTTATACAATTTGGGGTTGGTGGAAGTGTTTTCAGCATCGTTGGAGATGGAAATAGAGGGGAAGGAGGGACTACTTCTGTGTGTCGAGATATGTGAGAAGGAATCCATATTTTCTTATAGATGAATTCGGCGATGTTGTGGTGGAGTAGAGGTGTTAGTTTGTTTTTTAGATATAGGGAAGCAAAAGGGGCTGGTGTTCTTCTTGTGATTATCCCAAACAGAATTTTCTTTAAGATATGTAGTTCGAGATAGGATTGGACAAAGGTTTCAGGGTTTTCTAATGGTTTTTCTTCTTTTCTTGCAGTTTCAATTAAGATTCTTCTAAGTTCTGTTTTGAAGTTGAAGGGGTTAGAGATGCAGGTTAGTAGATGGGAGTAGTCTTCAGGTCCTGAGTAGCATCTTGGGCATAGGTAGTTTGGGTAGTTTTTAGGATTATGAAGGTGTAAGAGAAGTAAAGTAGGTAATTCTTCTGTGAGCAGTTTCGCTTTGAAGTTCTTCAAGTTGGATAGTGCAGGGTTAGTATATAGTGCTTTTGGTTTATCGTTGTATGATATAGTCACTAGGGTGGCATCCCAGTCGATGTCGTCTAGGTGGTTTTCTCATAGATTTATTCTTTGTTGGTTATGCTATCGTATAAGGTTGGTAGTTTGGTATATAAGTTTGATTGTTGATTTTAATGAGTGGGTGATAGTAATGTCGTTCAAAAGAGGTGTATAGCGGTTGTATAAGAAGTTCTGTGGGGTTGTATTAAGTTGGTGTGGAGGGAGAGGGTCGATTATAGTTAATTCCTTGTTGTATATGGTGTTGATTTTTCTTTCACCAATTATTGCTGCGGTCATGCGCAGTAGAAGAGGCTATTGTGTTTGATCTAGTCGTAAATGTTGTAGGAAGTGGGTATCAGTGACTTGTGTTATGGTGGTATGTAGGGAGGAGTTATTAGTGATTATTTCTAGTTTTGCGTGATTGTGGGTAGTAGAAACAATAAAGGTTAGTAAGGTTAGAAGAGTAGTAATTTTCAAGGGCCAGATGTTGTTGTAGCAGCTTATTATAGGCCCATCTGTTCCGATTCGACCAGCGGCGATAATTTTTTATTGATTAGGCGATTGAAGTTTTTTGAGATGAGATATAGTGTTAGGTTTTTTTCTTAAAATTGGTAGATACTAGTGTTTCCCATATTTCTATTGGTGGTTCATCGAATACCGTAAGGGGTCTTTGTATTCTAGTGAGTCGTGTATTGGTTATTGTTGTTTTCTTTTGATGTAATTGTTGTAGTGATCGCTTGATATCTTTTATGTTTGCATGTATTGTGAGTTTACAATCAACTTGTAGATTATGGATATATTCTTTGTCTAGTAGTAAATAGCAAGATTGGTATCATGAGCTCCTGTTTGGGAGTGAACATCCCGCGCAAGCATTTAATATTTGGTTTCCTTGGTATAGGAAGTGTTTGCCGTGGGTTAGGACCCATTCTTTCTTTTTTGGTAACCAAGAAGGGGTTAGAAAAGGGTTTAAGTTATTTATGTTTAAGGTAGGTGTTGCGGAGGAAGTAATTAGGTCTTGCATTAGATAGAACCACTTTGGTGTTCTTCCACAAGGTATTTTTCTGATGTTGTGATGGAAGGTCGTCCAATCAAGTAAGTTGTTATTTGTCGAATCGAGAAATTGTTCTGTACAATTTATATTATGACGATTTAGCATTTCTTTTAGATGGGTGCATTTTAGGATGTTTAAGTATGAGTGGTTGAGGGAGGTTCTACGAAGTGTGGTGGGTATAGGCCAGTTGTTGAGTGGTCGAGTAAATTTTAAGTTTAGCTTGTGGATTGCTATTACTGATTGACCGGTGAAAGTTAGGTATTCTTGATGTGTGAGGGCTGGCAGTTCCTCTAAGATTGATTTATCTATATTTGCAGTGTTCTGTATTTGTTGGATACGGGTTTTTATATATGAGTTATCAAAGTTGTGATGGTTTAGACCATGCTGTGGTTTGTTATGAGAGTAGTCAGTTGTGCTTGTTCTATATTGGTCACAGCATATATTGCATCGCAATTCAGAAAGGAGTTGGGTACACCTCTTGCTATTCTCGCTTTCGATCTAATAGTTTTTGTTATTGTTTTATTGATAGAGGTAAGTTGTGAAGGGTTTGGGTAAAAGGAGAGGATACGGTATTGAAATCTGGATATGATGACGTGGTTGTAGATGTAGGCGGCTTGTTTTTCAGTTATTTTAGCATAATGCAGTTTTCTTAGGTTAGTTTTGATCTCTGATATTATAAGTTTTTGGACATGATTAGGGGTCTTGTTGGTTGTATACCAGGCGCCCAGGTATTTGAAAGGGATGTTTTTAGGGAGAGTGGTGATTGTTGTACCGTCAAAGCAGATGGATTGTGGGGGAAGCGTGGAGTTAGTAATTAAGAAGAATTTGGAAGGATTAACTTTTATGTTGTTCAGTTTGTAAAAACTGGTTGCGAGATCTAAAATTTCTGTGAGGGTTTGTTTATTAGGGGTGAGCCAGAGGGTGTCATCCATGTATGCCATTACTGATGAGTTGATTAGTTTAGGTGTGTTAGTCTGGATGATACTGGAATAACCAGTAAATTTCTTGTGTATGGTTGAGATGAGGGGATCATAATATATTTTCCATAGCAAGGGGGAGAAGGTTTCTCCCTGATCAATTCCATCCATTACTAGGTAAGAATCTGTGAAACTGAGGTCAGTAATAACTTGGTTGGTTCGGTTAGATAGTATGTAGACTAGGAGGTCGATTATTGTTTCTAGAACTTTTATTCAGTGGAGTGCTTTGGCTAGTGTGTCGATGTGGACCGAGTCGAAAGCTTTTGACATGTCCTGTGAAAGTGCCCAAATTTCCTTTTGATTGATGAAGGCATCCTCAAGAATTTGTGTCAAATGTGAAACTGGTGTTAGCGTAGATTGATGAGGAAAAGCCGCAAAGTTCATCGGAGAGAGTATCTCGCGCCTCATTATGGTTGAGGTTAATCTAGTAGTTAAAATTTTTGTGAAGCATTTCCGGGTATGATCGATTAACATAATGGTCGCATGGTGCTGAGATTGTATTTGTACTCTGGTTTTTTGGTATTGGCCAGATATTTGCTTTTAGCCATTGTTGCGGTACCTGTTTTAGGCATATGCAGTTGTTAAAGATTTTTAGTAGAGGGGATAGTGTTAGGTCAGAGAGTTGTTGTAGAATTTCATTAGAAATAGCTAGCGGTCCGGTTGCTTTATTTTTGGGAGCGTTGTTTATGGTTTCTTTTAATTCATCGAGTGTAATGGTATTCGTTAGGGTGTTGTAAATTGAGGGGTCGATCTCAGTTATGGGTGAGTAGGCTTCTTCCCAGTCCTTCTCCCATTGCGAGTTTTTTGGATTTGATTCTGTCCAAGTTTTGAAGTGTGATCTGACATGTGTTTTTATTTCAGCTTTGTTGATTAGAATTCGATCAGGGAGGATTATTTTGTCTGTGCGCACTGGTTCTGGTCTTCGTTTCAGGATGCTGTCAAGCATTCTGGTCGTATTTTCTTTGAAGTCATTATAACGTCTGTTGACATAGTAGTCGATTTTTTTGCTTTGCTCTTGCGATTTTTCCAGATTACGGGCGGTTCAAATTGTATGACGGATTTGTTTTAATTTGGGAATAGTTGTCGATGGAAAATCTAGGTCTAATTAAGTAATAGGGGTGATTTCCAACTCGGCGAGGGTAGATGCGGTATGTAGGAATTTATTACAAGTTTTCAGGCAGCAGTTAGAGGATTCGGTGGTTAGTAAGCATAAACATTTGTTCATGGACTTCAGTGTTAGATGTAGTTTGGTTGCTTTTAGTGATAGGACAAAGAACTTCTTCTGCCTAGTATAAGTATATGGAACGTGTTTGTTGAGCATCCTTTTGATTGTTGATGACCAAATATTGCAGGTCTTGTTTAATTGTTGGGTATCCCAAGTTAGGTCTTCTACGGGTAAGGCTTGTGAAAGTAATAAGTCAGTTTCAACAGAAAAGTTTTCCAGTCTTCCTTTGTTATTTTATTATATTGGTACATTTTTCGTTTCTTCTTTTTGTTTTGCTGGGTTTTTTGTTTGCAAATTTCTATATGCCAGGTTGTGGAAATAATTTTGTGATCACTATCAGATATATAGTCAGCAGCAGTAATGGTTGGTTCATCTATGTTCTGAATTAGATCCGAGTTGAACCAAATGTCATCAAACTGGCTGGAGGTATTCGGTTCTACCCAAGTGGGTTCTGTAATGTTGTAGAAGGATAGTAGGCTGATTGCGTGTATTGCGTTAAGGTTATTAAAGAGTGGAAATTTCTTGTCCCTGAACTGGTTGGCATTTAGGTCGCCAAGGAGGATCGTGTTCCAGTTCTTGTTTTTCGCTTCCAGGAACCAAGCGAATACTTTCTCTTGAGTTCGTTTGTTGAGTTAAGGATGGCTGGTGCTAGATGGCAAGTAGGTCGAGATTATACGAGTTTTGTTATTTGGGAAGAAGAAGTCGACATAAATTGCAGTGCCTGGTAGGGTTTTGATATCGTGGACATAAGGTTGGAGTTGATTGTGAACCATAAGCCTGTACCCAGGCCAGGTCCTGAGTGAGGTTGTGAGTTGTTTACATAGTTGGAAGTATAAAAGAGATATATTGGGTTAGTCAAATTATTGGCTCTTAAGTCGGTTAATTTTGTTTCAGTTAACGAGATTATATGAAGGTTGGCCTCTATGCAGTAATCTATCCAGCTTTGTGCTTTTTTTAGCCTAGAAAGGCCTTGTATATTGTGGGTAGCAATGTTGAGTCCAGTGTCAATAGATTGTGAGAGAAGTTTTTCGGGCTATGAATTTGTTATAGTGTTATAGAATGGGTTTCACTATTATTTTCTTTAATGTATTTTCTAGTATTATTTTAATTATATTTTATTGGATTATTTTATCATCTTATTTTATTATTGTCCGAAGCGTAGCAAGGATGTTTTTACTTCTACACCATTTCATGCAATGTCTGTTAAAGATAACCAATCAAACTATTAGATTAGGTAACAAAACATATCTCTGCATATCATATCAAAAAAACATTGTAGATCAGAAATTTTACACATGTATATATATATAGATTATTGTTTCGGACATTTATCAGCTCCTGATAACCTAGTATTATTTTGTATTATTGATTATAAATAGCTTAGTTAGAAGTATGAGTAACATGGTTTACCATTTCTACCATTTCTACCATTTTTACCATTTCTACCATTTTTACCATTTCTACCATTTCTACCATTTCTGCCATTTCGTACTATAGTAACTATTAGCTGTAAAAAGATATATAAACCCAAGCTTTTATCTCTTCTTAACTTTAGGATTGGTTCCCTGCAATTCTTTAGTTATAGGAATTCTTTAGGCACAGAAACCTTTAGATAGTCTTGTAGCAAAGTCTTGTAACGTACTTAAATAAAATATATCTTTGCCCAACTAAATACACTCCTGTTCTTTGAGTAAAATATATCGAACTGCCACAGTAAGGAAACATTCCACTTCCACACCGCTTCATATCTTCTCTGACCCTACAAGATCCCTATCGCCGTGTGCTATGTTGCTAGTGGTATATTAAGAAGGCTATACCGCTTGTAACAATAGTTAGTGTGCAGTTTATATTTTCGTCACTTATAGAAGGAGGGTATGTATTTGAGGAAGATGGTTGCAGAGTTTGTTGTAAATCGGAGGTAGGGTGTGTGGGAGAAGGAGGTTCTCTGTAAGTGGTAGTTGTGCTCATTTGGATGGTGAGTGGTTATCGAACATGTTCCAGCTTGGTGGTGGAAGATCTGGTACATTGATGAATGATGTTGGGAAGCTGCGGAAGCAAAAGTGTTTGCGCAAGGTTTCAATCGTAGGTGGAATATCATTGTATTCCTTAATGGGAAGTTGTAAGTGTTTGCATTCCTCAATTTGGGCAATGGCCACAATTGCCTTTTTTAAGTCGGTTGGTAGGTTGGGTCTTCGCCTATGTTGTCTATAATTTCAATCCAACTTTCTGGTATATAATAGAAGTAGTAGTGTGAGCGTAGTTGTCTGGAGGTTTTGACCAGTGACTTTGAGGACCTAATTAGAATGGTTAAATTCACTTTGTCTTTGTCGACCAGGTTGTGGTCTTTAGGTAGGTTGAGTAAATCTGTTGGGTTCGCAATCATGTAGTGTAATGGGATAGGCCAGTTGAATTTGTAATTTCTTTCGATCTCTTTAATGAATTCTTTGGCTAATCCATCATTGGTGATCGGGAAGGTGTATTTTAACTGTGTTTTGACTCAGTATGGGTCCACAGGCAAGTTCAGTTTTTGTACAAAGAAGTCATTGGGAATGCGTTTGAAGGAGTAGTGTTCTCTCAATTCTTTGACCAAGTTACGTAGTTCAATGTTGTCTTTGGGGTCACATGGAAAAAGATGTCTGACTGTGGAGTTCAGTTCCTGTATAGTTGTAGGTAGTTTTTCTTTTTTTGCAGGAAGTTGGAAAAATTCTGCATGGATCCGTTCGAAACTGTAGTATACTTTTGATTTTTGGCGGTATTTTCCTAGGCATTTGAGCGTTGCCTAGTCGGTGATAGGAAACAGGTTATGGACCAAGGAGTGTAGTTCTTCAATATCGTAAGGTAACGGTATGATGGAGTATTTGAAGTAGGTCTCTGAGAGTTGTTCGAACTTGTATACCTTGCGTAGGGATGCTAGGATGGCTCTGGTGTTTCTTCTATCTACTAATGGAAGTGAGTATAGTAGTGCGGCGAGTATTTCCTCATCTATATCTTGGGGGTGAGTTGGAAGTGGTAACAGCAGGTTCTCATGCGATGAATAAAGACAAGTACGGGTTTGTTTAAATGTAAGTTTAGATGGGATTTTTGCCAAGTTTAAACAGTAGTAGATGTGTCTAGCACAGTTATGGAGTCTGAGCAATAAGAAGTCGAGGTTGCATAAGTAATCGACTGCTAATTTAATTCTCAATTTCTCGTAAATCTGTTGGCGATTTACTTTGTTGACAAATCGTACATTATTGTGGCGTCGAAATTTCTCTAGTGCTATTTCGAATAGTATCAAATTCTTTTTGGTGTGCTAGTGCTGCATTTTTGTCTCTAGTAAATGATCTAAAGAAGGCGGTATCCATGTATTGGATCTTTTGGTTAATAGCGGTCGGGATGTTGAATTGAGTGGGTATTGAGCATAGTTTGTGTGACAGAAATTGTTCTAGTTTTTCAGGTGAGTCAAAGGCCTCAATGATCATTTCATAATTCTATAAGTTGCTATCAAATGTGAGGTCACGACGTCTAGCTATAATCTTTAAGGTTTCTGTAATCCAATCTGTGGTAGTTCTTTTGATCCTTTTGGTCGGGGCATGTGCTCGACTGTAGAGTTTCCAGGGTACATCGGGTTCAATGGTGGCATTAGATTTGGTCTCCATGGCGTCTGGGTCAATCGGATTGGTTAACGAGTCAGAGAGAATCTGTTGATTTTGTTGTTTAGGTTGGTCAGCTCATAGATTGGGGTTGGTGGGTAGTTCGGCATGATCGGGTGTGGGAATATTCCCAGGCAACTGGTCCAGAGTGTTTACATTGAGTAGTGTGGGAATTGAATCGGTCTGCATGATTATCAAATTTCCCACGCCTGTTGTTGTGTTTTGGTGTGGTAATGTCATCGATGGATTTATCGGGGGTAAACTAGAATCGCCACTTTTGAGCAAAAATTCGGGAGTGGGAGGGGTGGTGTTGGGAGAAGGCTGGTATTGGGTCTTGGCACGTTTAGCAGAAGGACCCGTAGGTGAATCTATTGCCTTTTTGATATTAGCATAGATCTCGTCAAACGAAGTTAAGGAAGTTTGTTGAATGTCTTCCATAGGATTTTCTGCGGTTGTTGGCCTGAAGCCATCGTAAAGAAGTGCGAGAACACACGAGGTGTGGTGAAAAGGCTATCTCCCTTTCTTTTAGTTATTTTGAACGGCAAATAAACAGGAACGGTAGTTTAGGTATTAAATTAGGCCCCAAGGCCTATAATTAAGCAAGCATTGTTTGTTTTTCTATATATTTTGTGTTGTTTCCTTAAGCTCTGAATTTGGTTTAGTGATCTACAGGAAAGAGGTTTTTTTTTGAAGTATTAAGATTGTATATATCTGTTTAATTATTAAATATAGAAGTTGTAGTGGTATTAAAAATTTTAAATTGTTTTTTTTTTTAAATTAAACACAAGTTTTGGGATTTCAGAACTTTTTATTCAAAATATTAGAGCTGTTAGCAACCCTCTAGGGGGTCACTAGCATTTGTTATATTAACAAAAGTAATTAGCCATATCTGCAACTTTTGGTTGCCTATTTAAGTACTAACTACTATATTGTCCAAAAATAAGCTACCTACCCTTTTTGGCCAAAATGTTATACAAAAGATCGTAGGAGTAGCTTATTTTCAGATTGTTAAATTTTTTGAAAAATTGAAAAACATACTAATAAAAAGTTGTTCAAATGCTATGAAATTTTTATTGTATGTGTTTTCATTGCGCTGAACAACTTTACTTAATCAAACTTTTGAAGTTTACATAGTAAAAAAAAAGTTTTTATATAGCAACTGTTAACAATTTCTTTAAAAATTTTTCTAAAAATCTGGGGTAGCTTCTTTTGGAAGTAGCTTATTTTCGGAAATTTATGGTATGGTTCTATACTAGCTACTATACTTGCAACCCACATACTGGCATTGCTTATTTAAACCACTAGTTCCTGTTCCTTCCGCCAACCCATTTTGTATTGCTAAAACACAGTAATTGTATTCTGGAAGCTTATTTATTGTCCTTAACCTAGCTATACAATCCTCGTCTTGTTATCCTTAATAGAAAACTTGGTAAAGTAGTACCTGTTCCCATTACAGGTATTCATCTATACTTCAGTAATTGTTGCTATTAAAATTTGAAGTTGTATATAGTTGAAATAGTGTTGAAATTAAGTGTTAAGAAAAAAAAGATTATTAGTAAAGATTGGTATTTGGAAGTTGTTATTTAATAATTTAAGTGCTATATTAATAAATATTATAGTTTTTCAAGAAGTGGGAATAGGTTTCAAACTGGTTTAAAAAATCAAAACCATGACCCGTCAGTTGAAAAATTTTATTAATCGAGTATCCATAAATAAAACTGAAACATTAATTAAAACAATTAATTACAATCTGAATATGATCTGCAAAATTTCTATATTAGAATTTGGAGCAAATTCCTATGAAATTTACTATTACTGGAATCTGACGTCAGTCCAATGAAAAGTATTTTTTTAATTAAGTTAACAGCTTATATCAATTAGTTGAATATTATAGAGCTCACTGAGATGCATCTAATGGTAGTTAGAGCATTCAAATCGACCCAGTAAATGCTAAGATATCGCTAAAAAACGATTGGCTGACTATATAAAATTCTATGTAAACCAACTATAGTTAGCTAATCGTTTTTTAGCGATATCTTACCGTATATTAGGCCGATTTAAATAACCTAACCACCATTAGATGCGTCTCAGTGTGCTCTACAACTTTTAATTAATTAACATGAGCTATTAACTTAATAATAAAATACTTTTCATTGGACCAACTTCAGATTCCTGCATATAATAAAATTTTATATTGTACTTATTCCAAAATTTACTATTGTCCCAATATAGTAATTCTGCTGATCTTATCTGAATCATCAATTAACATGAATATCTGATTAAATGGGTAATACAAATACCCAATTAAAACAGGTAGCACAAATACCTGACTAAATAGATAACACTAGTATCTGATTAAACTGGATAATATGGACGCTTAATTGAACTGATCCAGATGATACAGATAACTGGTTAATAAAAATCTAAATCCATTGTATAATACATGAGTCGAGAAAATATATTATCTTGAAATTAAATTGGCAGTAAAATTTTACAACTTAAACAAATCTTTTGAGTTTAAATAATAATTCAGTAATAAATTTGTATTAATAAATATACAAATTAAGGTATCCTACAATATATTGCTAAGATAACTATAACAGTTTAATGACAAATCTAAAAGCCCTAATTTATGGTTCATTTTATAAGATATCAGGTTGCAATACATCATGCTTAATTTTCAAAATCAGTTCAGATATAATCATAGGTATGGGATCAAGCCTAATTAAAAGGCAATATCAATTCTTGATAATAATAATTTGAGAAATACTAATAAAATTTAACTTGATATAATGAAAAATATAGCATTCTTCTCTAATGAGGTTTTTTTTAGCCTGATAGCTCTACTATAATGAAAAGTAAGTGTTAGTGATGTGATTATTAAAAATTAATAATAAATATGAAATGCTTACTTTGTGGCTTATTTTTTAGTAACCTATTTTTTTTTTATAATACAATTTGAAGTTTATTGTTAGATATATAGAATTTAATTAAAAAAACACACATAATTGAAACCTAAAGATATTAAATAAAAGTGTTGATAACTTAAATTAAAATATTTTTAAACACTTTTACTTAATATAGTATAATATTGTATCACATAATATATACAAGTCACTCTCATTATAGTGAACTCTCGATATAGTAAAGATTGGCTATAGTGAAAAATTTTTTAGAACAGAATTATTATTACTATAATAAAAGGCTCTCGATATAGTGAATCTCTCAATATAGTGAAGAAATTTTACAGCCCAAGGAGTTCACTATAATGAGTATGACTTGTACAAACATATACTTAATAATAAAGTCTTCGAGGTACGACCTTACCTTAAAAAAATATATATATATATTTTTAAATATAAAATATAAAAGTAAAATGGATATATACATAAAAATTTTTACAAGAAACCTGTCAATTTATTTGATCCAAGGCCTAATGTACTTTTGTCATCTAATATTGAATTATACAATTATTTGTTATTTTTCTAAATGAATTTATTCTGCAGTACAACTACATTTTTGATTACTACATTAATACATCTATAGAAATCTACTAAAAAAGTCTTCTTTTATTAAACAAATGTTAGATGAATCTTTTCATTTGCAATGCTATTATAATTTCTTTAGCTATATAATTCATACCATCTATTAATTGCATAAACAATTAACAAAATAATTTAAATTTCAAATGAAAATTAAAATCAGCTTATATTAATTCATAATTCATCTGGTCTAAAAATAGAAAAATGTTGCATATTGCACTTGAGGAACAATATATGTTCGACAATTTCTGGTTGGAGCCTGTTATACAATGCTATAATATGTAATCCTAGCACTCTGAAGGGACTGATGTTGCCAAAATTGATATATATTTTAGATATGACAAAACAAAATATTTTTTTAACATTATCTTTTTACCATTTTAATAGGGCACACTTTCTCTTTTAAATAGGTTTGCAGAGATAGCGATCAGTCTTATCAACAATTTTATCCAATTCTTTGTTGCTATATAAGTCTGCCATAAATCACTAGTTGCTATGGGTTTAAAAGCTAATTTACTAAAAGACTCAATATATTGATTATTTTTTGAATATTCTTAAACCAAGAGTTTATGATGTTCTGTCTTGTCACAAAGTCTTCACACTGTGCTTATAATATTTTCCTTTATATTAATATTGTTAATGAAATTTAAATTTTTTATCTGTGGATCTAGAAATGATGCGATAAGTCCAACTTCCTGAAGAACTTTCAAATATTCTTTAAGAGAGAAGTAGCTTGCAGTTTTAACCAAACTATATAATTCTTTAGTATTAACAAGTGGTACTATTGAATGACAACCTAAAAATAAAATAAATTAAGTTAATTAAGAAACAAATTTGTAGCTATGTTTGGAACAATCAAACTAAAACTTGATAGTCAAATTAGAAAATTTAATGCTTTAAAACAAACTGGAATAAGCCCAAAAAAGTTATTATTTATTTTAACTCACTTAACTACTCTTGCTGAAGTTTTGGCTGCTCAAGAATATTGAACTTAAAGCACTTATTATTTTTGTTTAGTTTATTTATATGAACAAGCTTCTTATCACCAAGCCCAAAGTGAATGCAAACGTATTACCGAAAATATTTATATATGTCAAACAATTGTAGATTAACCAATACTTTTTATATATATATGTCGTGCGTCAAATCGATTCTTGCGTCAGATTAGACCCGGCCTAAATTAGATTAGGGTTAGGGTAAAATTACGGTAAGGTTAGAGGTTAGTTTAGACCAGTTGTTGCAGATCATTTAATGCTGGTCAACTGATAGTCATCTGACGTGCGTCAGATTCAATCTGATGCAAGTTTTAATCTGACGCACAACATATACATGTATTACAATCATTTGATGCCTGACTTAATTATAAGTATTTGATTGTCAAATTTTGCTTGATTGTGCTAAGCCTAAAATTGATTGGAATAAAAAATTTATAAGCAAATAACCTTTAAACTGGTGTCTTTATAAGTATCCATCCTTGTTGGTTTTTCTATAATTTTGTTTGTTTTTTTGACCTTGTGATGCATATAATGGTTGATGAAGTTGTTTGAATATTCTGAGTTCATAATCTGCATCTAATTCATTAAAATTTTCATCAGAATTCTTATCATCAGTTATTAGTTGACTTTGGTCATCTATATGTTCTCTATATTCAAATAATAAATTGATGTAATCTTCTTCATTTGTCCATTAAAAGGCATAAACTTTTTAATAAGTAATTTTATCATTGGATAATGAGATTAAATGTAAAATATGTTGAACCAGAAAACATAGTACTGTAGTAGTTTTGTAGAATGGTTTTAGTAGTAAGATAAGATTATCCAATAATCAGTATTCATTTGCAATTAGATTTATTAATGCTAAATATTCACTATCAAGTTTATCACATCGTTCTAATTCTGATGGTAGTATAAGAACAAGATAATCAATTGCCTTTTGTAGTTCTCTTAGTCGAATCCAAGCTAGATATGAGAATTCTACTTGTTGATATGTCGTCAGTTACTTTGAGAATTGTAGAATATCTATATTTTTCTTGTGTATCATTAAGTTGTTCTGTTTGTTTAGGGCTTTGAAAAAAAATAAGATTTTTTGCTTGTTTGATTAATTGTGCTATAGATTTAAGACCTTTCAATATGCTTAACTGAAGCGTATGAGCAGAACAGGCTAATTGAATAACATTATTTATTAATCTAATTGACTTTTTGACATTGGCACTATTATCAGTTGTAATACAAAAAATTCGTCTAGCTAGTCCCTATTTGGTAATAACTTGATTAAGCAAATCTCTAATGTTTTTAGCTATATGAGGTATAGTATTATTTAAAAGTCAGCAGAAAGCTTGATAGCACAAAATGTTTAAAGGCTAACAGTTCTCAAAAATAAATTCAATCAAGCAATATATTAGTTTTTCTTGTTGATGTTTGGTAATGATATACATGGCTTTAATGATCATGTCACTAGTATTTGTTTCTTTAGGATGATCTTTATTAATTCTATGCTTGGTCCAAAGATAACCAAGTATATTTCCAGTTAAAGAATTATGTAAATATTTAACCATAATATTATTTTGTTTACAAAATTGACAAATATTAAAAAAACTATTTTCTATTTCTTTGGTTTCAAAATAATCCTATGTAATACTGCGATTATCTTGTTTTTTTTTTTTTTTTGTTTTTCCATCTTTAGGAATTTCACCGTCTACAACTACAGAAGGTTCTATGCCTCTAGGTAATACTCCATAAGTTGAATTAATATCATATTTACACACATAGTCAGACATAGTAAGTAAAATGTCTTTCTTGATTTTAAATGACTTAAAACTAAATAAATATATTTTTGATTACTGTATTTCTTGGTAGATATTGTTAAAATTTTTAAAAAAAATTATAACTTAGCAACTTTAAAACTTGTCGTACTTGGGTTGCAAAAAAATAAATAAATTAATCCTTATTATTATATATACACACGTTATAATATTTATTTCAGTTGAAATAAACAAGGCAATATCTGGTAGTTAATGGCTTGTAGTAAATAGTTGATAGACTAGTTATAATAGAGAATTGTTTTTTAAGAGTTTAGAATAAATAATTGGTACCTCTAAGGGTGCTTTCAAAAATCAGCTGATTTTTGTTTACTATGAGCCTATCCCACTCACCCATACCTGATACCCAATTAGCCAATCAGATTTTATGATTATTAAAAAGTTAAATACTGTATTTGCATGTAATAATGCCTCTCTGCACATTATTTTGGACCCCTGCACGTTATTTTGAAACACGCATGTGCTTATTTTGTATCAAAATGTCTTTTTTTTTGAAATTCTGTACCAGTATTTGAAATTGGTTCGATCACTGACAAACATTTTAAAGACATTGAACTTACTTTAGAGGAGCGCCATTTATCACCTGATTTTTTAGTGTAGGGGGGGTCGGAAAATTATCAGGTCCTAATAGTAGATAACTTTTGATTGGCTAAAATTTTTTAAATTTTTTAAAATTTTAAAAAATTTTTAAACTTTATTAAATAAAATTTGAACCAATGTTCCGTTTGGATGATTTTACTGCCAATATGTTTGTCTCAATGAGACGATTCCAACAAACCTAAAATCGTCAAAATCCAATCACTGGATCCCAAGATCATTATAAATTTGTATTGCTTTAATTATATTAGTTTTGTACTGTATATATTAAAAATTATCATTAAAGATCTTATAAACTTTAACATTGAATAACTTGTGAACCAGTGATCCGTTTTAGATGATTTTACTACCAAAATGCTCGTCTCAGTGAGACGAATCTAACGAACCTAAAATCGTTAAATTCTGATTACAGGATCCCAAGATCGTTATAGATTTGTGTTATTTTAATATAAAATATATTAAATCAATTAAAAATAACACAAATCTATAATGATCTTGGGATCCCGTGATCAGAATTTTCGATTTTAGGTTCATTAGAATCGTCTCACTGAGACGAGCATTTTGGTAGTAAAATCATCTAAAACGGATTGCTGGTTCACAAGTTATTCAATATTAAAGTTTATAAGATCTTTAATAATAATTTTTAATATATACAAAACTAATATAATTAAAGCAATACAAATTTATAACGATCTTAGGATCCAGTGATTGGATTTTGACGATTTTAGGCTCATTGGAATCGTCTCATTGGATGAACATTTTTGTAGTAAAATCATCCAAAACGGATCTTTGGTTCAAATTTTATTTAATATTAAAGTTTAAAAATTTTTTAAAATTTTAAAAAATTTTAGCCAATCAAATTGCAGTATTTTATGATTAGGTAGGGGGGAGGGGGGTAGCCACTTAGTAGCAAAATATCAGCTGATAAACGGCCTTCTCCTTACCAACAAGCTTATTTTACAGATAATTAATTTACGATAAGTTTATTTTGTAGTATCACAATTCGAAATTGTGACATTAGATTCGAATTTCCTGATTAGTTTACCTCCAATTTGTAAATAGATCTTCTTTTTATTTAGTATAGATAACTTTCATTTCTATTTTTTTATAATGTATTAAATGTTAGTCGAAGTCTGGGTAAACTTGATGATTGATATATAATCGACTCTTTTTGTAAAATCTTCATACATGTTAATGTGTATATGTGTTAAGGGCACAGATTATAAACATTCTCAATAGCACGACAACATGCTGGGCTTAGTTGTACCATTACATAGTGTGTCAAACAACACATTAAAGTGCCATTAATACAACTTTAAATTCAATGTATATAAATGAATAAATTCGACATCAATAAAGACATACAATAGAATACAATATTAAAAAAGTTTTTCCTAATTTTACTTAAGAAAAATAAAGGAAATAAGCTAGTGTAGTGTTGAAGAGACCTCTATTTGAGTAAATCATAAACTTATTTTCAGTAACTATTAAAGTTAAATTGGCTAAATGCATACACTCTTCTACCTTAATAGTTACAGCAGACAGTATATTTCTGACAGCTTATTTCACCGACATGTAATTCTAATAAATGTCATTTTAAATTAGAGTTAAAGGGTAAAGCAATTATAAAAAAAACTTGCGAAATGAGCTGTCGATGAAATAAACTATCTACGAAGTGAACTTTTCTGTATTTGAAGTGATTGTTGGTGAAATGATATGAACCCGCTTTGAGCACTATGTTATATAAGGTGGGTGCACGTTATTTTGGAATGCATATGAGCACTATTTTGAGCAAAAAACTCAATTTTTTAAAAACTCAAAATCTGAATTAATGCACTGGCTCGCTATTATGCGCAAATATGATATAACATTTAATAGTAAATAACTTTTGATCTACTAGACCAAATTTGATGATTTAACTACCAAAATAATCCTCTTAATAAGAGAATTATAGTGAGCCAAAACCATTAAATCCAATCACAGGATCCTGTGATTGAAATAGATTTGTGTTATTATAAAAGTTCTATAATTTATTAAATAATTATAACCCATTTATAGTAATACAAATTTATTTTGATTTTATGATCCTGTGATTGAATTTTAATGATTTTGGGCTTATTAGAATCCTTTTATTGAGAGGATCATTTTGGCAGTAAAATTAGCGAAATTGGCCCAGTAGATCAGAAGTTATTAACAATTAAAAATTAATTTTTAATTGTTAATAACTTCTGATTTATTGAGCCAATTTTAACAATTTTACTACCAAAATGATTCTCTCATTAAGAGAATTATAGCAAACCAAAATCATTAAAATCTATTTACAGGATCCTGTGATCAGAATAGATTTGTGTTACTATAAAAGTTCTATAATTTATTAAATAATTATAACCCATTTATAGTAATACAAATTTATTTCAATCATAGAATCCTATGTTTGGATTTTAACAATTTTGGGCTTCTTAGAATCATCTCATTGAAAGGATCATTTTGGTAATAAAATCAGTAAAATTGGCTCAGTAGATCAGAAGTTATTACCAATTAAAAATTAATTTTTAATTGTTAATAACTTCTGATTTACTAGGCCAATTTTGATAATTTTACTATCAAAATAATTCTCTTAATGAGATGATTCTAAGTCCAAAATTGTTAAAATCCAATCACAGAATCCTAAGATCAAAATAAATTTGTTGCTATAAATAGGTTATAATTATTTAATAAATTAAAGAACTTTTATAGTAACACAAATCTATTTTGATCACAGAATCCTGTAATTGGATTTTAATAATTTTGGGCCTGCTAGAATTTTCTTATTAAGAGGATTATTTTGGTAGTTGACTTATCAAATTTGGTCTAGTAGTTCAAAAGTTATTAATTATCAAATATTATTAATAAGAGAATAGAAATTTGGCACACCCGCTACATGTCGCACCTCTGATTCCAACCAATCAAATCGTACGATTTTGTAGAAAAAATTTTAAGTTTTAAAAATTAAAAATTTTACTAGTAAAATATAAAAATAAATAAGCAATATTAAAAAATATAAAGTAAAATTTTATTCTGGACAACTTTTTTTAAGTCATAAAGATAGTTGTCTTAGTAAAAAAATGTTTTATAAGAAAAATCAAAAATATCAAATGTTAGCACATATAAAACTTTTTTTTACTAATATAATCTATATTTACAATTAAGTATTACATGTAAAATTTTACATTAAACAACTTTTTCTAAGTTAAAAAGATAGATTGTTTTAGTAAAAAAAAAGGGTTAATGTGCTAACTTTGAAAATTTTTGATTTTTCTTATAAACCATTTTTTTACTAAGACAATCTATCTTTATGACTTAGAAAAGTTGTTCAGAATAAAATTTTACGTTATATAATACTATTTTATATGTATTTTACACTTTATTAAGTAAAGTTTAAATTTTTAAAAAATATAATTTTTTGACTATAAAACCATGCGATTTGATTGGTCGAAGCAGGAGTGCGACATATCGCAAGTGTGACAAATCTATTTTTTTTATTAATTTATCTATAACTAGTGCAATGGGTGGCGCGAATATGCCACCCATCTTATATAGAATTGTAATTATTCTATTGATTCATAGTAAATTAAAAAAAAATTTGACTGACCCAAGTTTTCAGTTTCCATGTAAGGCTATGCAAAGTTAATTTTCCGTTTTGCATAATTTGGTGTTTCAAAATTTCGGTCGGTGGGTCAGTTTTTTTTTTAAAAAAAACTTTGCATGGCTAAATAAATTCAAATTCGTATCTAAGGTTACGCTAGTTTAATTCTTCAGTTTGTATAACATGGAATCAAACCTTTTTTTTCAGACCTATCAGGTAATTCCGGAAAATTAAGGTCATTATCAGGTGACAACGGAGAAATATAAATAGTAAAAATAGAATAATTGGTACAATAGGAATTTAAAAAAAAATTTGGAAAGATTGGGTTAGTGGGTTATGCAAAATGAAAAATTAACTTTGTGTAGCCTAATGCAAAATTAAAAACCAACTTCGCATGGCCTAAGTCTACGAAAGTTAATTTTTCAGTTTGCATAACATACCGACTCATTTTTTTTAAAAAAAGCAATTTAATTTCCATTTTTGCCATTTGCATAGCTTTATGCGTGAACATGAGCTTATTAATTTGTAGTAAATTTAAAAAAAATCTGACCTGCCAACTGGAATTTTAGAACACCATGTTATACAAAACGAACAATTAGTTTTGTGTAGCCTAAATTTAGATGTGAACATTAAAAAAAATTGAAAAATAAAATGAAAAAATAGAATAAAAAAAAATTAAAAAAAAATAAAAAAAGAAATAAAATAAAAAAAATCTGACCGGGTGACCCAAGATTCCATATAATGCAAACCAAAAAATTAACATTGTATGGCCTAATCTTAGATGTAAACATTATTCTATTGATTTACAGTAAATTAAAAAAAATAAAAAATTAATCGGCCAACCCAAGTTTTCAGTTTCCATATAATGCAAAACGAAAAATCAACTTTGCGTAGCTTAATCTTAGATGTGAACATTATAAAAAAAATAAAAAATAATAATAAAAAAAATACTATATCTAACCAACTGATCTAAGTTTTAGATTCCATGTAATGTATAACGAAAAATCAACTTTTGTGTATCCTAATCTTAATGTAAATATTATTCTTTTGGTTTACATTAAATTAAAAAAAAAAAAAAAAAAAAAAAAAAATCCAACTGACCGACCCAATTTTTCAGATTCCATACAATGCAAAACAAAAATCAACTTTCGTGTCTAATCTTTGATGTAAACATTTCTATTAATTTACAGTATTTACAGTAAATTAAAAAAAATCTGAACGAACCCGAGTTTATCCAAGTTTTCAAATTTCATGTAATGCAAAATGAAAATCAAACTTTTGCGTGGCCTAATTTTAGATGTGAACATTATTTTATTAATTTACAGTAAATTAAAAAAAAAAAAAAAAAAAAAAAATTTGATCAATTGACCCAAGTTTTCAGATTCCATGCAATGCAAAATGATAATCAATTTTGCGTAAACATTATCTATTAATTTACATTAATTTAAAAAAAAACAAATCTGACCGATCGACCCAAATTTTCGGATTCCATGCAATGCAAAATGAAAATCAGCGTGCCTAATCTTAGATGTGAACATTATTCTATTAATTTACAGTATTTACAGTAAATTAAAAAAAAATCTGAACGACTGACCCAAGTTTTCAGATTCCATGCAATGCAAAATGATAATCAATTTTGCGTAAACATTATCTATTAATTTACATTAATTTAAAAAAAAACAAATCTGACCGATCGACCCAAATTTTCAGATTCCATGTAATGCAAAAAAAAAAGCAACTTTGCGTAATTCAATTTTAGATGTAACATTATACTATTAATTTATAGTAAATTAAAAAAAACCTGACTGACCGAATTTTTCAGATGTAATACAAAACGAAAAATCTAATAATCATATATACATCCTTTTGAAAACAATTGCTAAAGTAAACTCCAACTTACACTGGTGATTTATAACATTACAAAACATGATAATGATAATATAATCATTAAAAATGAAATGTTGCAATAATTACAGGTTAAATTGGTATCGTTATAGGCTGAAAAGCAAAAATCCACAAATTCGATATTTTTATTATGATAAAAAAAAAGACTAATTTAGAATGTCGCAATGTTGTAATTTAAGAAAGTAACTTTAATTAGTAATTTTAATTCAAAATTTTCCCATATTCTGATCACAGTTTTGATATGGCCAATCAAAAGCGGTAAGGTACACAACCCAAAGTTTTTTGATTTTTGATTTGTAATATATGATATCATGCTCCAAAAATAGCTTTTCTGCAAGCTCATAGACATCAGATTTACAATTAAATTTTAATAAGCAATCAGGTTTTAAATTATCTAGATATTAAAATTTGCTATTTATATCTATTTTCGGTAAATACTGATACAGTCTCATAACATATTTAGTTAGTGCAATTTCGAAAGATAATAAAAATGACATTTTTTGTTATCAAGACAAAACCCGTTAAAACAATGTTTTGTTAAACTGCTCTCATACAATAGATAAATAAGTAATCATAAAAAAATATAATCAAAAAAAGCATGAATCTGTACAGAAACCTTTCACACGCCGCTTAACCATGCACTCCATTCCTGGTAAAGCGCATTATCATAACCCAACTTCATATTTTTAGTTTTTTCCCATCATAATCCAATCATCAAACTCTGAAGTTTTCCCACACACAGTTCACGTTTTCTAGATTCAACTAATCAAAAATGTTAAAGCACACGATCTAATAGATAGATAGATAGATAAGAATAGATTAATAATATAATAATATATAAATTAGAAAATTAAAATAACTGCTACAGAAACTATGTCTACACTGCATAAAATATTATAAATAATCAATGACATTATTACTGGTAACCAAATAAAATTGAATGCAAACTCTGAAATAATAGAAAATGCTGTAATAATTATCGAATTTCGAAGGCTTTCCCACGCTCAGATCACATTTTGTGGATACGGCCAATCACAAATGAATTCAAAATTAAATGAGAAAGATAGATAATCCAATTATCAAACTCCAAAGTTTTCCCATGCACAGTTCACGTTTTCTAGTTACGACCAATCAAAAACGTTAAAGCGCACGATCTCAAAATTAAATAATATAGATTTTGGTCAAAAATAATTTTGCAACTTTGGCCGGAATTATGAAATTTTGGCCGGAATTACATCTGATACTTCAGCTAACTCATCCACCCATTCAGAAATTAGCTGATTTCTGCAAGCTCCCTAACAACAAGAAAGATATACATGTTAAAATAATTTTTTGATTCTTTTTAGTCACTTTTCTTATATTTGTCATTATATTTATGAAAACGAGAAAGATAATACACATTAAAGATTCTTTTTAGTTGCTTTTCTCATATTAATCTCTATATTTATTACTAATCTGGTATATTAATATGAGTTATGCATAAACTTTAACTAATCTATGCATACTGAATTTTTTTTAACTTTATAATTAAATCAATTGGATATTCAAACAACTAATTAATTGATTAATCAAATATACAGGTCAGTCAGATATCTATTTATGCCAACTATCTGGGTCAATCAAATATTTATTAAGATAATAAACTGGTTTAACAAAAACATAAATCGGTTGAATATTTTTTCAGTTTGGGTAATAGTTATATGGTTATCCAGAAAGTAGATTGGAACTCTAAATGGGAATATAATATGACTTGGTACAAAGTTTTCATATAGGAGGTATATATGTGCTTTTGTAAAAAAAATATTCAAGTTGGAAATATGGTTTGATAAAATTTTAAATATATTGATTTGAATAAAATATTGAGTAATATTCTTATATATATTGCAAAAAAAGTTCATAGTTTGGAAAGAAGATAGAACTTGTAGTCTGTAATAGTAAAGAAATTTGTTGTAACATACTGTTGAATTGTAAATCTCAAGAGAGCTAAGATTTGGTTAATATAGTTTCTATTAGTGATGCCGAGAAAACCTTTTAACAGCACTATGTTTCAGTTTTATCACGTAGTAAAAAATAATTTTAACTTTTATCGTAGGCTAAAACTATTAAAATAAAAAATGATATATTAGTTATGACTAATGATAAAATATTGATCAAAAATTAAACTATCAAATGACTATGTTTACTTTAACTATTATAAAGTTGATAACCAGTGCAAAAAAAAAATAGAGGTTTGGAACAAAATTTTTGTAGACTGAAATGATAAGCATACTAATACATAATTGTTAAATAAAATAACGTCAAACAAATAATTTAATAATTCTTTACTTGTTCAACATGTCAAATAATATTGATAATAAGCCAATTGCAACAAGCGATACTGAGGATTGTTCAATATTCTCCTCTTCAATGAATAAAAAAATCTAGTGGTCAGCCTCGAGAAGAAGTATGGAATGACTATAATATCGATAAAAAAATGGAAAATACTATTATATTCAATGTAAATATTGGTCTACACACTGGCAAAGAGGAATACCAGCCAATATAGAATTACATTTGGCTAATGAATGTTCTAGTTGTCCACAATACAAACAAAACTATTGGCAGGATAAAATTGAGAACTGACATAATAATTATCAAAGAACTTATAAAACAAAACGTCGCAAATCAACATATCTGGTTAATACAAATAATTCAGAGTCTCTTACAAATGATTTAGAGTCTCTTTCTATAGATCGTCAAAATTTACTTGACCGTGCTGGATTAAAAACTTGGGTTGGATGCGGTATATCTTTTGAACTTATTGATAACCCATTTATGCAAGATTTATTTATGCGACTTAATTCTGCATATCACCCACAATAAAGTCTTAAATTTTCGTAAATTACAGTTTTATTGCATGTGTATTTGACAATGTAAAGAAAATAACCTATCACTATAATTATATACGCAGTTATAACTTTTTTATTTTAATGGTTTTAGCCTACGATAAAAGTTAAAATCAGTTTTACCATGACATAGTGCTGTTAAAAGGTTTTCTCGGCATCACTAGTTCCTATCATTTAAAGAGTTTGTAAGTAGTTTAATTTCTTTATCACTGAAGTCTTTTTTAAATAAGAATTCATTATAGAGTTCTGATATTAGATGGTTGTTGAAGTTGGTATTAGTTAATGTTGTACTTCAGAAGAGAATAAAAATGTGGTATCTGAAGTACTTCATTTGTCTTCTGTAGAGGTGCTTGCCATTTCAAGCTTGGTTCCCACAGCTGTGCAGGATGCCATAGCCTACTCTATATTTTGGGTCTGGCCATTATAATCCTGGTTCTTTACATATAGTGATTGTTATATAGTATTTTAGTTTTTATATTCTTAGATTTTAATTTAGACAAGTAATATTTTATAATTTTATATTTGTATATTATTTAAAGCTTTTTTTATTATTGGTATCATCCAGTTTAATATTTTTTTCATTATTAGTATTGCTATTTTAGTGCTTTTTCTTTATTGGCCAAGTTTGGAGCTTCTTTTTAATATAAGACAGCATTTTTTATTTTTTTTTTTTGTATTAATATTACTAGATTAGTATTTTTTTTTTTACTATTTTTATTAATAATTTTTTTTTAAATTTTAAAGAAAATTTTATTCATAACACAATGTTATATAACACTGATATTAAAAACTTTTAATATTCTCAAAATTTTACTAGAGTAACCCTGTTGTGTTACTAGCAGAAAATGTTTCTCTCGCAATTTTATTATAAACTCCGAATCAACCCTAATCCTAACCGTAACCCTAACCCTAACTATAACTATAACCTAGTCTACATAGCAGGGCGATATAACATTGGTGTTATGAATATAATATTTCAAATTTTAATACTGTATAATAACTTAAGACCCGGGCCTCTTACACCCCATCAATATTAAAACGTAATATTAAACCCAGTGTCTAGTACACGGTAGAGAGCTTGTAGCATTAGAAGGAAAATTTTAAAAAGCATGCATATTTTTCATTCATAGTGGGCAGCCTAGATATTTTAATTGTAGATTTTGAGATTCACACCCGGGTCTAGTACATAGGGGGGGGGGGGGGGGGGTCTTGTATACGGCAGTTTAACCGACATCATAAACTTTTTATTACAGAAAACTATTATTTCTTTATTAATGCTTTGCGAGATTCATTAAATACAGCTATCAGAACTGCGAAAAATCGTTAGTGTGCTAGAGATGTTGGTTTACGAAATCCTGAAATATTGAAAAGTCCTATTATAGAATCGAATCGAACATAAATAAGGTGTTGATAAAATTATATATATTGCAACTAAAATTCTTACGATCTTTTGAATTGGATATATTCCTGTAAATGTGTGAAATCACAATCAAATAACAATATAGCAATATGACAATATAAAATGTATTTTGCATAGGTAAATGTGAAAACATTCATTGCAAATGCAAAAAGTAAAATTACATTTGCGGAAATAGCAGTCATCTCAACAACCATTCTTGTAACAATCTAATATAATTAGAAGATATATATGTTGTACCCGAGAATTTTGTAGCAGAATTAGGACTTTAGGTGACTTTAGGGTTAGGGTTAGGGCTAGTGTTAGAAGTAGGATTAGGCCAGATTCCAAATTGGGACAAATTCCAAATCCGGGTACAACATATATTATAAACGACATTATAATATATTGAGATTTAACTGAAAGTTGAATTATTATGTTTGCAAAATGATGTATTATACATTGCAATGTGAGAATCTGGATTCTGTAGATTTTAAGAATTTTACCAACTTCAAATAAATAGAATAAGATTAATACAATTTCAAATTTAGAATTTCAGAAATTTCCCTCGATCATCATCACAAAAAGTCATTGGTCACATCTTTTTGCAATACTCTATAATTTGAGACTTAACGTTAACTGCGCATACGTATTGTATGCATGTACGTACATACGACATAGTGCAGCACGTAGAATTATGGCGGTTTACAAAAGGTGTTATATGTGGAGCCAAGGATTCTAGCAGAATTTGATTCTCCGAAAATTTTAAAGATTTCTAATAAAGACAGAAAACTATAATCTACGGGAAATTACTAGAATCTCAGATTCTCCGCTATCATTCATCACGAAAATGATTGCGTCACATATTTCTGCAAACCGCCATAACTTGTACGACACAACATGGCTGAGTCACGTCGGTATTCTATGTCGGTATAGCCTAACTTAACTAACAAGTTTATTTACGTTACGCAACATTTCATAACCAATTATGATAAATCGATAAAAGATGATCTTAATAATATTTGGGCTTAAGTTTATAACCTATCCCCTGAAAATTTTGATCAGCGAACAAATTACGCTACTAATCAAGGGCAAGGTCCTTTGGGTAATAAAATTCAAAAAAAAAAACTAAGTATAATTTTCTTTTTGCAACAGCACTCGACCTATACTAAAGAATGGACAAAATTATCATGGTCGCGTGGTTTAATGAATTTTCCTCCTACAGTATAAAATATACTACAGTATAACATATATGGCATTTATTTAAGAGAATTAGGATAAACAAAATCACAACTTCAAAAAAAAAAAAGTATTTCTAATCAACCGGCAAATTACTTACACTGATAACAAAAAATATATGAAATGTTCTATGTTTTCTATACATGTGAAAAAAATTAATATAATTTAAGGTTTTTTAGATGTTTTCAATTCAAACATTAAATGAAACTCCTTGTTACAAAAACAAATAAATAAAATTGTAAATTATAAATATTTAAAGGCAATGAATAAATATTTTTTTAGGCAAACGTAAATATATATATATATATATATATATATTTTTTTTTTTTTTTTTTTTTTTTTTTTTTTAACGGGTTTTATCGATTAATTTAACAACAATTTGATTTTCACAATGAATAAATAGATTTTTGAGTTAGTCGATTAAATTTACTTTTAGGTCTTGATAGGTTCATGAAGAATACCTAAAATATTTCATTTTTCTATAACTATCTAAAAGGATCAAAGATTACGCCGTTGTAGCTCCATTTATCAATGCTTTATGACAATTGCAAGAAACTTTTGCAAAAGATATAGTAATGATAATCAAACACGTACGTACGTACGCAAGCAAATACTATAAGTACGTGTTTATATTTACGTATGTATGTACCTCTTCATGGAAGTAGCGCCAGATTTTCACTAGGTAATGCATTGAAAAAAAGAGCGACAATATGATAAACACTTCCGATCGTTAAATCCCGAAAGCTTGGCGTAAGTAATTTCTTCTTTTATAATTTAATTTAAAATACTAAGTAAAATATTAAGTAAATAAGAAGTAAATAAGTAAATATACTCAATATGGAGTATCAATTTGTTATATGTTTATTATGTCAATATTAACAAATGGGTCTAATTATGGATATATAATATTTAATAAGGTTTTCATTATTTAATAAACAAAAATTCAATAACAAATATAATAAAATGCATTTAATTGGTTAAATTCGTTATGAAAAAAAGAATTCCATGTATAATCACAAGAGTTCAGTGTAGAAATAGTTTCATGTAAGTACGTACGTATGTACATTATGTCTGGTGTCACGATTCTGTTGGTTACACAATTTAATAATACGTAAGTCGTGTACGGTGGTATAATCTTATGAAAATTTTGTTTCGAAGTATTGTATTTTGACATTTTTTTTTCTTTTAGATTATCTTTAAACAAAAGAAAACATTAAAGCCATTTTTGAATCACTTTAAACTTTTCAGTAATGAGTTGAATTAAAAAGGTAAAGTTAACATAAATTCTACGGAGTTTTCTAAATTAATTATAAATTGACCAATAACAGTGGAATTAATGTGCATGCGCAGACATAAGCTAAATAATTATGGTTAAATAAGTTTTTTATATTGCATGATAATAAACCCCTAGTGCTGTAGTATTCAAATATTAGAACTTTCATTCTAACATCAAATATATGTAGTGTAACTATTTAGCCGTAATCGGTTCAGGAAAACAAATTCTACATTCTGAATACATAATCTTTAATAAGCAGTAATTGCGTAAATAAAGGAACCGCATAATTCGCATAAGCCCTTTATTTGTTTGTTTCGTTTTGAAGTATTTTAATATGTGTGTATTCTGCTGGATCCACGATAATATTTTGGTTACAAGACATCATCAACAGTAACAGTAACGGTAATACATCAAAATATGGTCAGCCGAAGGTATAACAGATACACTTTTATAGAAACTTTCCAAATAAAGTTCAGTGAAAGGGTTTAATTACAAACATATTTCGCGAATTTATTTTTTACCGTACACTTTGAAATTAAAAAGGTTTATCCGATGTCAGTTTTATAATTGTGCCAAGATTTTTTTCCGTTGTGTCAAGTTTTTTTTCACTGTGCCCAGTTTTTTTTCAATAAATATGCAAATGTAATGACTTAGAAAAAAATACAATGAAATTTTTTTCACTTACGAATTATTTTTAATTTTTGTTTTGTCATCGCGACAAACATATTTTCACATTCTTTTACGTTCTATATACATATTTTTTTGGCATTTATCATATTTTTATCGTTTTAATACAATCGCTCGTTATTAAAGAGTTTTTCGATTTTTATTTTTTTTATTTTTTTTTATTTTGTTATTGCAAATATGGGCAATAATGCATCGACCAATAATACTATCGTTAATTCTTCAAAAACTCTTAAACAACAAATTCAAAATGGCAAAGACGATGATCCATTGTTTAAATATAAGAATGGCCGAAGATTCCTTAAAAATGCAACTATATTTTATTTTTTACCACTCGATGAACTTGAATCCGACAGAATGCAATTAAGAGTATGAAATTTTCATTTTTATTATAAGTTATAAATTTTCAATTATTTTAATTACATTTATTGTTTCTTTTGTTATTTAAAATTCTCTTTTTTTTTTCTTTTTTAGCACGATGTAGATTGGTACATTTGGAGATCAAATTTTTCTTCGCCCGTAGAAACCACCTTAAAACTTGGAGGAGCTCAAGTTCTTGATGTTGCGTGGGTTTACTTACTGTATATTGCATATAACTTCATAATGACTTTCTAATGACTTTTTTTTAATGATTTTTTAACAATTTTATTTTAAAAAGATGCGGGTCTGGCATTTGGACATTTGAAATGGTATTTTTTTTTTTACTAAATAATTTTAAAAGTTCAACATTTATCGAACACATATTAAGATTTTATCTCAAAGGCATCTGATTATCCTCTTTCGGAATTTACTGGTGTTGACGTCGCACCAATTTTTCCATCTGATGTCATGCCACCAAATGTAACTTTCAAACAATGTGATATATTGGAAGGATTGCCATACAGTGATTGTTCGTTTTATTATATACATATTAAAGATTTATTCCATCACTTTCCTTTAAAAATTATTAGGGATCAATTATTTCCCGGTAAAGAAAAAAAATAAATAATTTCTTTTAAGATGGTTAATATAGTATTAGATTAATTAGATTGGGTAACAATTTCTATTATTTATCTAGATTTGGTCCGAATATTAAAACCTGGTGGATGGATCGAAATCCAAGATCGTGACCCAAATATGATAAATGCTGGTCCTATCTGCAAACGCCTCGAAGACATATGTATGCATTCTTGATTTTATATATATATATATATATATTGGTTTTTTTTTTCCTTATTTTTTTTAATCAAATTTCCATGATTTTCAACTCCTAAATAATTAACAAAAATAGTGTCTTTAAGTTTTTTAAACCATGGTATACATATTAAAAGCCACTATGATAATATGGAAAAAATATTCGAAAAAAATAATCTCATCAAATATCGTCTTGAAAAGAAAACTATTCCGTATGCCGATCTTGATTTGGTAATTAATATCATTTCATATTTTATTAATATTTATTTCATATCTTATTAATATTTATTTATTGACTTATTTATTTATTTATTTTTATTTATTTATTTATTATTTTTATTTTATTTATTTATTTTATTTTATTTTTTATTTATTTATTTATTTAAATTTGTTTTATTGATTTTAATTAACAATTAGGCAATACAAGATTATCTTTCCACTTATAAAGCCATGAGGTTTGCATTGACCGAATATTCAGGAGCTACTCCTGAAGAATATGACGAAATAGTTGAAAATGCCAGTAAAGAATTAATTGAATATAATTCTGAATTTGGCTCAAGAAAATATTTCGGTCAAAAACCTATGGTATATGACGTTTAATACAAAATCAATATATTGCACTTTAAGTGCGAACAAACTATAATATGCATTTATTAATGTCTTTCGCTTCCATTGAATAAGATTTATTTTTTTTAAGCTTATTTTCTCTCCCTTCTTAAGATTTGTTAAATGGATAATAAAAGATAACGTTAAAAATATTTTTTAAAATTGTGAAATATCACTTTTAATTTTTTTCATCACATCATACTACAAACATGCATAATTTTCAATCTTAATTTAGCATAATCACAATGAAATATTATGAAATTTTGATTGATTCTTAGATGTGTCCCGTTTATGCATTAGTAAATGTATGCATCAATAATGAGTTATAATAATTATGTAACCTTGCCGTGAATATGTTATTTTTTAATTGAAAACATACAATTCTGATTAAATTATAACTTATTAGTGGTTCAATAACCTTCTTAATTGATGTACTCATTCTCTAAATGCATATCTTTTTAGAATTTATTTTTTTTTTTTTACATCCGAAAAAAAATTTTTATAGAACCATTTAAATTATCGTAATTTGATCTAAAATTATTGAACTATAATCTGTTTATAAACTAATTAAAATTAGTCAGGTTTCTATCCTATTATCAGACTAGTCTGGACCAGTCTGGACTGATAATTGTAAATTTTTAATTTTCGAAATATTCTAGTTTTAGTTAGTATTTAAAAGTTACGTAATCCTGTAATCTAGTAATTTTACCAAAATGTATTACAGTATATCGGTAGCGATAAAATTTTTACTATTAAACTGTAATAAATATCTAAACTGACGATTATTTGTGATAAGTTGGTGCATAAAAAATTAAAATTTACTTGGAAATAAATAAATTAATAATAGAATTGCAATCACGTCATCATAAGTTTTTCTTGTGTCATATAAATATAGATGGTGACGTTTAAAATGTCACAATGCACATCATATTGTAATGTTTGATTTAAGAGTAATAGTATTATAATCAATGTTAATGAATTTCCATATGATCATATGAGGAGTTTTTTACAACTTACAAAAACAAGTCTCTAGAAACGCTTGTTATTACACTAACCAAAATGCCAAAAATCAATATATAGTCATTATTTTCAGTTTATTAATTGCTGAAGGTGCTAAATGTATGCTGATTTACCCTATAAAAAAAAAATCTCAGAATTGTTCAGAAAATTCTGAAATTATCCGATTTTTTGTTCGGAAAATCGACTCCATTCCAAACATTCTATTGGATGTACATGTTTTTTTTTTTTTTTTTACGTCTTTTATACGTTTTTATACGATAATTTTAATCAAAAATTTTCTATTTTTTACACTCCGTACAAACATCGTAACAATTCTTGACAAGTTTAGAACAACCATTTTTTCTAGGGTTATGCTGGCATTCTGCTAGCATTCTGCTTGCTAAATGCCTATTCAGTTAGCTGAAATGCATATTCAGTTAGCTGAATGCATATTCAATTAACTGAATGCCTATTCAGCTGGCTGAATGCTTATTCAGCTGACATAAACCAGCATACATTCAGCACCTTCAACAATCAATTAACCAAATTGAAATAATATGACTATATCTGATATATTGATTTTTGGCACTTTGACTAATGTTAAACTGAAGCATTTTCGGAGGCTTGTTTTTTTCATTGATTAAAATAGTAGCGAGATGACAAGAAGAATGACACCCTTATTTCACACTAAGGGAAATAACCCGTTAGACCTCCGACGGCTTGAGAGTCCTCCGAACTCTCACGTAACCGGGATTTACATCATATTCCTGTCGTTGTGAAAATAAAATACTAAAAAATTTGTTATATTTTTACAATAATTTTTAACATAAACAATATTTATTGCCCTTTGTCTTTCTGCAATAATTCGAACAATTAAATATATTATAATATATTACAATAAAATGAGTAAATTATTTTAAGTTTACAACGCCATGATAAATAGATTGGGGCTAGACCAAAACATCCATCTTAAGTGATACCGAAACTTTATGCAAATAAATATTGATATATATATCAAGTAATTATTGCCTCATTTGTTTATTTATTTTTTTTTTTTATCATGCATTTATTTATATTTCTACTTGATTCGTTCATGATCGTAATTCAATTTGTTCTTTAGTTATTTATTTGTTTATCTATTCTTCATCCGTTCTTTATGTGTCATAAAATAAAAAGACCAATTTGTATTAATAATTGACTGTTACCGGCCATTTGAAAATATATTTTTTATTGTGTGAATACTGAATTATGATAATTCCAAAGTTCAAAGAATTTCAAATATTCTACAATATATACTTTTTGTGCAATAAAACAATAATAAAAAAAATATAAACTGATTTATGTATAAGGAAAACAATTATACGAACGTTTTAGAAATATTATGTCCAAATTAGTACTAGTAAGAAATTTTTTAAATAAGATTGAGATATTTTAACAATATATCAAGCATTCCTTTTTAAAAATATTTGTTTATATAATACAATAACATTATATAATTAAAAAAAATATTTATATTCTGATAGTGGACACAGATACTACTATATTTATAATTAAAATAAAAAGTTAATAATGAAATGTTCACCCATGCATACTTTGGTGTGAGTTTATTTCTTTATCATTTTTCCTGATATTCTAGGCAATTATATCGCTATGGTTAAGTAACAAGATTATCCGATACCTTTACTGTGTCACCCAAAATCATGGTAGGGCAATGTTTCAGTTGTCCAACTACAAACCGGTTATATAGTCATTTTGTAACACTTTTAATATAATATGTTTAGTCATTCACTAAATGAGAGCAGAATTTAAAAAAAAAAAAAAATAATAATAATAATAACACAAAGTTAAGTACGAAGAAAGGTTTTGTGGTTATGACAGTCAAATGGGTACAGTAGTGCGGACGGGGGAAAGTTATTGTATTCCCAGATAATAGTGGATAATGTTATTGTAAACATCTTTAACAGTGGTAGCATTTAAATAATCCGGAAAACTAAGTTCGGATATTGTCCTACCAGAAATATTTTTGGAATAAAAATATTATTATTAATTAATAATAATAAAAAAAAAAAATAAATAAATAAATTAAAAATAAAATGAATAAAAAATAAAAGAACCAGTACAGTACCATTATACAGTATATATATATATGGTAGTTATGTATACAGTAGAGAATTTTTAATACAACGTAAAAAACCTTCAATTATACCGATTTAGTTCACAACTAGCTAAACTATTCTCAATATAGCTCATATATGGATTTTTTAGTTGTTTATTGTGTAAATGGAACTGTTTGTTTATTAAAATACATATCACGCATAAGGCAGTGTCACAAGAAAGAAAATTCCGTGTTTTTAAAGTTGTGGCATAAAATTGTTTATACAAAGAAAGCATCAAAATAAGTATACATGATTGTTGATCATAATAATTTGTGGATTTTTTATTCTTTTTATCATGTATTACGATAATTCGATCGACTCTTTGAATTCAGTCTTTTCTTTTTTTAACGATTGTTGGTCGTAATAATTGTTGTACTTAAAAAAAAAATCCTATCTGTAACCCCGAATGATCAACGGGCATATCCGGTATTACGAAATTATTGTTTCTCGTAATTAGTAATATTTCTTCTATTACTTAATTTCATTATCTTTCACCTTTCGTATTAATTTCTTCATTTCGTTGTAGCCGCCTTATTTTAGTTAGTTTAAATTAACTTATATTATCTGTTATTTGTTATTATTCTATTTTTGTAATTATTTATACTATTTCATTACTCGTAACCGCATATCTTATTCAATTGGGGTTTCTACGCAAGTGGATTGGGAATTTGGTGAATCCTAAAATCTACGCAAGTGTATTAAAAATTCAGAATTAAATTAATATTGTTAATACAGAAATACAATAAATTTTGTTAATAACAATAATTTAATAGTTACAATTTTACGTTTTGCAAAATAATATTAAATAATAATAAATAAAATATACCGATGATATTCAACATCACAGTTGCTATATTCGATATCTCAAATGTTTGGTGTCTTACGCAGTTGATGTTCAAACCCCAAAAAATTTTAAAATTTGATCTCTAATATAACTCTTACCTTAACCCAGAACTATACTAAAATTATACATGGTGTTTAAACACCGCTAACCTGTTTTAATATTATTTATTTAAATTATTTATTATTTATGTTTATAAAAATTTTTTTAGTTAAATAGTGCTTATATACGAATTCTAACTTTTGATTTACCAATCTGTGTAATCTGATTTGGGTCAAAATCGCGACGAACAAATGCTAACCTAATGTAGGCTAACTTGACCCAAAATCGTGTAATCTATATATTATAAATTGCTGCGCGAAGCAGTCGCGCTTAAATCAGGAACAGATGAATAAAACATATAACTAATCTGATTTATAGTTCAGAACGAATTAGTTGTGTCGATTTTTTATTATCTTGAAAAGAATCTGGCATGCAAAAAAAAAAAAAAAAAAAAGCATAAATTTGGCGGGCCACCATAAAATTTGCCTTTTTTATGATTATAATCAGGATAAATGATCAAAGATTTTGTCTTTCATTGTGGGAGCGTTATAAAATAATTGAATTATACAGTAACTATGGTACTCTGTCCCTTCTGCAAATACAACTAACAATGCAGATTTTAAGGATATCGATTAAATAATTTACACATAATTCTAAATGCTACTGTTTACCTTCGACAGCAATTTTGAAAGGTAGGATTAAAAACTAGACAAGTCTATCTGGAAAAAACTCTTATTTCCTTTTGAATACTGTGATAATATAGACAAGTTCTATAAACACAATGAAAGAAATATTTTCTCTCCACGTAATTATGTCATTATAAATCGCATAACAATAAATCACGAAATACATTATCCGATACCTTCGTATCGGGCAGTTAATAAAATTACAAATTATTATACATATGTAGTATTTATGAATAACTATTGTAGATTAAAAACGGATAAGGGCATAAATATTTTGCCACTGACCATACTTTTTTTGTACACTATATCACTCTTTGGGGTATGACCAATCAAAAATAGTAAGGTGGCTCATAATCTGCCCTAAAAGTAAAATACAAACATATAATCAAGATAAGGACTTGCATATTAACAATTTTGGAAAACTCGCTTTAGTAAAAATAACGCCATATTTACTGTTATAGTATATCTTATACAATACCTTGTATGAATTCCGGATTCTAAGTTTTTTTTAGCTAAGCGATGAAAAAATACATTCTATAGTTACACAACATATATAATTTCACTTTTTTTTTTACTGCGTTTAATGCATAGTCCAATCAGACATAAGATTTTGTAATTAATTAGGTGGAGAGAATTGGAGGAGAGTTTATTATAGAGATTTCCGAAATAATCCGTAATATCTAAAATTTTTCCGAAATTTCCCGCATCAATAGTAAGGGGTAACATAAACTACCTAATCAAGTTGGTCTGGCCTTGCATATCACGGTTCATAATTACTCCGGTTTTAAAAATTAGAATTGGCTTTAAGGTTGAAAATAACTATAGTTATGCGCAAGAATATCTCGTAAGAACTTCAAAAGCTGTTTTATACTGTAATCAAGAGTTTGAGATATTAAGTTATATTTTATAATAATAAAATAAGGTCGCTGTGCGAAACGAATATAACTACAGTAGAGTTAACATTACTGTTTATAATAAAGCATCATGATATGGCTTACGCTGTAGATAATCTTAAATCTGAGATGTACAATAAATAAATCAAGAGTTTTAATTGCAATTACACTTTTTATAGTTAGGCGAATACTTTCCTGTAGGAAGTGTAGGGTCACACAATATTACTAATACTTTACAAGATATTACCTCAGCGGGAGTCTTATAAAAATACTGAAATATCTAATAAATATCTAGCTATCGTGCTTATGATCATGATATTTTTCTCACTATTTTTGTACGTCATTACGTAAGCATAACATTCTCGCTCAGTTAGCCAATCATGACTTGTAAAAGCATTACACGATAGCATCGATATTGAATCATGCGATGATAAATATCACAACTGTCACATTAAATGATATTGGCTAAAGTGTGCCACAGCGCGGCACATGTCAATCAATCACTTACTCCAACAGAACAATTTCATTTTATTAATCGTTACATGACCAATAGATTATAATTAAAGGAATTAGCATATAATATTGCAAGTAAAACCAAAATTTAAGTTGATTCGGAGTTCTTTAATTAGGTTAAGATTTAAGTGAAATTATCATACACAAACCTATATCCTAACCTTATTTTGACTAAGAAATTCCGAATAGCCTTAATTTCGATTTCAACTCACAGCATACACAGATCGAATGATGGCCAATTGTGTACAAATCGCGAAAGAACGCCCATCTGCGCGTTAATTAATTGACCTGCGCGTTAATTAATTGATCTGCGCGTTATTTTGGATACGCCCATGTGGTTATTTCAAAATAAGGTTGATTTTGAACCCAATACAGTCAGTCTTTCATAAATGCATGCAATTAGGAAAAGTACACTTACGGAATGCGCACTTATGGAATGAATCTACATATAATGTTACATTACATTAGGCGGATCAAATGATGTCATTTATAGAAAGTACATGTGGAGTGCACTTATAGAAAGAAAGTACATGTAAAGTGCACTTATAGAAAGAAAGTGCATATGAAGTGCACTTATAAAGGATGCACTTATGGAAGTATGGATTTTTGTTAGGAAAATGACCCTCCGAGGCCATGTATATTTGAACAAAATTCAAAAAAAAAAAAACTTGTTTAAATTATACTATCAGATAGTTGATAAATCTATATTTTATTCATAAAATCTATATAATCTCGGAGGGTCATTTTTCTAGCAAAATTCCCATATCATTTTTCCAACAATGATTATACGGAATCTTTGCTAGGAAAATGACCCTCCGAAGCCATGTAGATTTGATGAACAAAATTCAAATTTGCCAGCTATCCAATGATCCAATTCAAAAAAATTTTTTTTTTTTATTCTGTGGAAATTAATGAGCTCTACGAAATAAAAAAAAAAAACTTGTTTAAATTATACTATCAGCTAGTTGATAAATGTAAATTTTATTCATAAAATCTACATAACCTTGGAGGGTCATTTTCCTAGCAAAAATCCCATATCATTTTTCCAACATGATTATACGGGTTTTTGCTAGGAAAATGACCCTCCGAGGCCATGTAGTTTTGATGAGCAAAATTCAGCTATCCAATGATCCAATTTAAATCAACTTTTTTTTTTTTATTCTGTGAAATTAATGAGCTTTACGAAATAAAAAAAAAATCTTTGTTTAAATTATACTATTAGATAGCTGATAAATGTGAATTTTATTCATAAAATCTGCATAGACATTGTCCTAGCAAAAATCCCATTCACTACTGCGGAATGCCCATGGGCGCCAATTTGAGACCACGTAAACTACTTTTGAAGAATTCGAATTTCAAAATAACACCCACGGGCGTTATTTCGTACTTATGCGGTTATCTTAATTGATTACTACCAAATTGCTACTCGATTGATGTAGATTTACGTTGCAATTTAAATCGATATCAATAGGGTAGTAATCAGTTTAAAATCAGATAACCGATTTGTACTCAAACGACCATCTTTCGACCTGTGTTATACACCATGCGAAAAAGTATAAATCTATTATACGGAGGGCTTTAATTCTTGAACACTTGGTTTTACTAGTACTTTACTAATAAGCTTCAAAAATATCTCGTGATCTAGTGAACATGTTTCTATGATTTGGTACCGCTCTAATCATCTCAATCAGATGATTCAAATGGTATCAAAACATCGAAATATATTATAGATAGCGAGATAACTTTGATAAAGTTTTATTAGTAAAGTACTAGTAAATTAAGTATTTAAAAATTTTAAAATCCCCACAGATTGAATATGCATATTTAAAAGTAATTTGCTTTCAGAACATAGCAAAAATAATAAGTGTAGAAAATTTTTCAAGAGGGTATCATATATAAAAAAGTAAATAAATTAGTCAACTTATTGATTTAATTACAAAATTGATAAAACCTATTTTAAAGCTGCGTGAAGTCTATAAAAATGAAGCTCGGATTCTCTCTAATAAATAAATTTTTAACTTTTAAATCGACTGTCGAAAGGTAATAAGGTATAATTGCATATTTAAAATTTAAAGCACACAACCATTATTTAGAGTGTGCAACCGTCTATAATTTTTCTAATCGTTTTTAACTGTGTTAACTAATGTTCCGCACAGACCGGCTCTTTAAGGATCCGGACCCGAACCAAAAGATCAACTAAGTAACCGAAATCGAAAAAAGGAAACGACCCGAAAGACCCGAAATACTGCCAACCAACGTGCATTGTTTATATACCACCCTTATTAGTATCATCATTAGTACTAGTATTTTATTTGAAAAAGCAAAATGGAGCCAGAAATATCTTTAGAATAAATAAGATAGATTTTTTTTTTGTTGGTCTCTTTTTTTTTAGCTACTAGAACTAATTATTTTTTTTAAGACCTTTTCAAGTATAATTTTATTGTTGATGCTATTGTTAATATTTTTTTTAGTATTTTAGCATTTTAGTAAATAGAACTAAGAATATTTTGAGATAAATAAGTTTTTCGTTAGTCTCTTTTTAGTTATTGAAACTAATTTTTTTTGGATATTTTTTTCTAAGTGTAATTTGATAATTCTATTATTGGTGCTATCATAATTGAAACTATTAAAGTTGTCATTATTGAATATATTATAAGATTAGAGAGATTTTATATTTAGGTTTGGTATGGATTAGATGATTTAGTTTGATCATTTTGTAATTACATTTGTATTATGTTATTTTAATTAGATTAATTCTGCTATTATATCTGTTTTACAATTTTCAATTTTATTTAATAAAAATTTAAATATATATAATTGACTAATCAAATTTAATCATGTTTATCATATAATTATTGATTAATATTGGATCTTAACCAGAAGCATTAACCAAATTTTACTATTATATAATAGAAGCAAAATTATTTATATTAGGTTATGGCTTGAGTAAGAGCCCATATTAGAAATAGAATTTAAGTAATTATATAATAAAATTTTTTAAAAAAAAACTTTTTGCTAATATAAAAGATGGTTTCTTATATTTTTTTTTGCAAAGCAAGAAATTTTTACAAAGTAAACATTTGTTTTAAATTTCCTAGATTGTTATATGATAGTAAAATTTTCTTAGTATATCTAGCAGTAGTTTCAATATTGGTCTTAGTAGTTTTAATACTAATTATTTATATAATTTATGTAATTGAATTTGTTTGATTAATTATATGATCATTGTGAAAATAAATTTCTATAAACTAATATCTAATAAAATTTATATACTGTATTTATATTCTTTATAATTTTAATTGATCTTCCGTAACTCTACCTGCCGATCACCTGTACCAACAAATATGCTAACACTTCAGAAATAAAGTCTTAAAGAAATAGTAGAAAAGCCAACGAAAACATGCAACCTGGCAGCTGTTATTTAGGGATACAGCTAACTGAGTATCTGCTAATAGCTTTAGAGTTTGTCACTCACCAAAAAACTGGCACTTGTTGTTTAGAGATAAAGTTCATAGACTACCTGCTGACAAGCTTAGAGTTTATCACTTACTACAACCTGAGAAGTACTTGGTGGCTCTCTGATATAGTTGCCGCCCAAATCCCAAACTATTATAGTTTGGGTTTGTCCATGCCCAAATCCCAAACTCTGGTCAAACTAATTTCTCAAAAACTTTGTTAATAATTCTTATTTAAACAATTGATATATATTTTTATAGCTATATATAATATATCTGCAGAATGTCAAAATTATTTGTTTGATTTAATTTTTTGTAAATAACAATTGTTTTTTTTTGAGTTTTGAGTTTGTCCAGTTTGTCCGGCAAGTATACTCTCTGAGGGATTTGGACTATATGGGAAGAACCACTGTCCTTACTATGGCTACATGTGAACTTCTTTTGGTGCCGTCAGTTCGTGAAGAATTTTCAAAAAGTGGGCATTTTGGCATACCTCTTCAAAAGATCTGCAGTATTTACTGCTTCCAAAAAGGAAAGACATCTACTATATTGGATACAATCATCATGTGTGGCTTGGAAACAAGTAGTATAGAAAGATGTATGAGACTTATAGGGAAACCACTAGAAGAGGATTCTAGAAGCACTGTTTTAAGCAGTCCGGTTTATATGACCGCTTTTTGTTTAATATACTGGGACCTGGGCCGGTTATGCCAGGACAAGTTTATCGATGTTAACAATTTTTATTTTAAAAGTCTGAAAAGTTAAACTTTGCTCAGCTAACGGTTAGGACTCATATAAAAATTGATAGTAGCAGAAGGCCATCATAAAGTCTGAGTTTCTTTTTCACTAAATATTAGTTGTAATATATTATTTTCTTCTGCATGTGATAATATTATTAATAAAAGAAAAAGAGCAAGGTTTTGATTATAAAACAAAAAAAAAATTCTTTATAATTTTACCTATTCAAAAAATATCAAAATTGTCTTTTAAGTAAAAACAAGTCAAATTAATTTTATTTTTAAATTTTAATTTCAGTTTCAAAACTCAAAATAATTTCATTTATATTTATATACTATAGCATCATATTCTAACTCGAATCTAATTTTTACTCTAATTCTAAACTAATAATTAATAATTTATTGTTTTAATTTTATGTTATACTAGATTTTATAGAGTGCAATATATTATATATATTATGTAAATAAATAATTCTTTTTTATATAAAAACAAACAATTGAGCTTTTGCTGCATTATTTTATTTGTTACTACTAATATTTATAAAACTACTAATCTTTAATTTAAAGATAAAGATCTAATTTTAATTTAATAGTATATATTTTTATTTTGAAATAATTTGAAATATTTTGGGCAGCAATTCTATTTTTGTAAAACAAGATATTATTTAAAATAGAGTAAAATTACATACTTTAGAACAATTCAAATTATAAAATTAATAAATTTGATAATCTTAATAAAAGAAAAATAACAAATATTAAAAACAGTAATTTAAACCTTTTTTAGTATTTAATAAAAAATATTAAGAAGAATCTTGTGCATTGACTAATTTTATTTACTTTTTGGAATTTTAATATGCTGTACTATATAACCAATATGTAATAATTCTTTAAAATTTGAGATTTTTTATATTTTTTAACATTTAGTTAAACTTAATAAAATTTTTTTATTTAATTTTATACAAATTTTTAAAATTGAAATACCGTATTGTTGCGAAATAACAGTCATAGGCGTTATTTCGAGGTTCAGCCTGAATTAAGCTTGATTTAGGCCAAAAATCGTAATTTCACCCTTGCGCGTTATTTCGCGACAATACAGTAATAAGTTTTATTAAATTGATTTACCTTTATAAATGCAACTTCTATAAATACAATACCTTCTTAAATGCATGTTTTTTCTTTTCTGTAAGATGTTATTAGTGCTAAATGCACATTCTATATTCTGTTAATGCACATTCTTTTAAATATATTTTATATTATACTAACCTCCCTGAATGTATATAGCTTATCAAATTTTAGTATTTAAGATATATCAGCAAATTTATAGTAGCGCAATCTTTCGAAAGATCTTGCGAACATGCAAAATCTTTCGAAAAATTTCATATATGCAATATATTTCAAAATATTTCGCAATGTATTTCAAAATATTGCAGGTTTCGAAATATTTCAAAAATGTTTTCGAAAGTAAATTTGAAATATTTTTTGAGCGGACCGGCTGTGACTGGCTGGATCAGTAAATATGTAACCTGGGTCATACCAAGGATGCATTGGACTATATTTTCGAAATACTTCAAATATATCAGATTAGATTCTTTGTTTATTAATTAGATCTATTCACATTGTTTTTTTTATTTCGGTTTGTTTTTTTTACTTTCGCTTGTTTTTGCTTTTTTTTGCTTTCGTTTTGTTTTTGTTTTTTTTTATTTATTTATTTATTTTTAATTTTTTTCGTATTTTACAAAAATACTAGCCTTTTGCAAGAAAACCTACAACTTTTCAGAACTTAGTGCATGTCTACTTAGACATCTGAAACTTTGCAAGAACACACAACAGATTTCACCTAGTAATTTCTAAATTTCCAGGAATGTTACTTTAGAGAAATGGGCACAAGTTTTCGCAAGTTTTTGCAGGTTTTGCAAGTTTTTTTGCAAGTTCTTGCAAGGTTTCGCTTTTTTTATTTTTTCGTTTTATGTTTTTTGTTTTTGTTTTTTTTTTGTTTTATTTTTTTATTAATTTATTTTATTTTGACACTTTGAGAGAACAGAACCCTTCCTTCCTAGCAATTTGCAAGAAACCTACCCAGACTTTTTCGGCACTTTGCAACTTTTTTAGCATTTTGCAAGAACATTAATATGGCATTCGAATTTCTGAATTTGCAAGAATGCGAAACTCTTATTTTAGAGGAATGAAGATTTGGGGCTTCGTTTATTTTTTTTATTAGTTTGCTTACATTTTTTGTTTTTTTGTTTGTTTTTTTTTACTTATTTTTTTAATTTTTATTTTATTTTTATTTATTCCTGACTTTTTCAAAACTTTGCGACTTTTTCGGCACTTTACAAAATTTCTCCGGCTTGCAAGAACACCAACACTTTTGAGAAATGTTTTTTTATTTTTTTTCACTTCTTTACTATTTTTAGGAGGTATTTAGAAAAAAAAGAGCGAAACGAAGGTATAACCAAACCAAAAAAAATAGCCAAAGTGAAGACAATAGAAAACAAAAAAGCGAAGACAATAGAAAACAAAGAAGCGAAGATAATAGCTAACTTTGGGGTGAGCGAAAATAAATGTGTAGGGCTAGTTTTTTGTATATAGTAATAGAATTAGATGCGAAGAAGTGCGAAAGTAGTTAAAATAATATGTAATAATGTAAAAATAATACTAAAAAATATATTAATTAAAATATAATATATAATGTAATATGTATAATATATAATAATAATAAATAAAAAAATAATAATAAATAAAAATATAAAATTTAGGATAAATCTATGCGTTGCCACTAGCGATGTGCTTATACATCGCCTTTCTATCTAATTGGTTAAATCTTTCGATCATCATACATAATATATACATCGCATAAATAAATAAACCAGGTTTTTTGTTAGTTAGGATTAGAGTTAGGTTGTGTTTTAGTAGGCAAGTACTTTATATATTCATTTAGGGCAGCTCCTTGCTTTGCAAGTACATCTGTCCTTTCATTGTGTTTGACGTCTGAGTGAGCTTTAACCTTTTTCATATGGACTTGTGTATTTTTAACTTCTATGTTCTCTTTTATTAGGCCTAAGATTCTGGCATCTTTGGTCTTGAACCAGCTTTTTGAAGTGGACTTCCCGGTTAAACTCTTGACCTTGTCAATTGCTGTCTGACTGTCTGTATATACTATCTGAGGAGGATATAAAAATAGCTTCCAAGATTGCAATGATTTCAGCTCTGGTAGACGAGAACCAATTTTTACTTCTATCTATTATTTTCCTGATTACTTTTCCGTTATTATCTATTTGTACTAAACTATGTTACATTCTAAGATTTTCTGTACTACTTCCTCCAAGTGAGCCATCTGTGTAGAACTTGATCTCCTTAATGCTCTGGTTTTCCTTGAGGGCCTTTCAGAACTCTTCCTTATAATTTGTGTTACCTATGGATTTCTCCATGCACCAATAGTCCCAGTTAGGTGCTTCTATCTTAATCTCTATTTCTTTTTCAGTTGTTTTCTTTCTTTTTTTCTTTATTTCTGATATTGGAGATTTCAATTAAACTTTTGGGTTCTATGAGCACTTTCCAACCCAGTTCTTGTCTTCTCACCCAAGAGGAAACATTCACCACGTCCGTTTTCTTAACCTAAATTATATTCGGAAGTTCCCTTTCTTGAATTGGTACCTTATTATATTTCTCTAGGCTCGAGTTTTCTTTGTTTTCTTTCAGAGCATTCCATTCAACTACTCTGAGGGTCTTTTTTCTTTTCTGGAGTACCCTTTTAAAGAAATTCTGGTTACTTTCCTGGTTTGTTCCTACCATCCATTCCTTCTTGGATTTTTTATCAGAGATCGTTCTTTGATTTATCCTAACTTGAGGTTTAATACCGTCCACGTTGTACTGAAACTCTTCCTTTATTTTTCTGAAGCACCTATTTTCTAGTACAATTTTTTCTAATTCCTTAAACCAGTTAGGGATTCGGCCAGATGCTATTATATCTCTTATTCTTCTGATTTGTTGCCACGTTAAAAGTTCCTGCTTTTCACCTGTCATTAAATAATCTATGTACCAAATTTTTAATTCATTCAAGCCTCTTATTCTTTTTTTCCATCTTGTGTTTTTCAGAATTTCTTTGATACGTCTTTCTTTGTTGGTACTATCTTTAATTTTCCAGGTATTTTTTAGACAGGTTTTCTTCTAAATTAATTACTAATTTTTTTGCCTCTACAATGATTGCCACATAAAGGTTTTTATTTCAATTTTCTTTTGTGAAATCTTTTAAGTTAAGAGTCCATATTGGTTCTGTTTCCATGAACTTTAATTGTGCTTTTCTCATGCGGATTCTCGTTATATCTCCTACTGTGTATGGGTTGTTTATACGGACTACCCATTTAGTTATCATGTGTTCGATATGACGTTGCTACAAGTGTTTAATTCTGCACATATCAGGGTGGGCGAATGCTATATTTGGAGCTGTCTGTTTCATGTTTGCCTTCCACTTAGCTACTTTTAGCAGAGGACTTTGTATTCGGTTGTACTCCTGCTGTGTGAGTAGGATATTGTTCAATTTATACTCTATGCAGGGAAGCCATACTATATTATTGATATATTTTGCCTGTGCAATAGAGATATTCTTTCTTTTTAGTATGGTCACTAGTTCCATGGTTTCTCTTCTAAGTCTGTTCTTGCAGCTTTTACTTAGGTTCCTTCCTGCTATCCATATTTCTAAGTATCTGGTTAGTTCAGTTTCTTTTTTGATAAAGATCTGGATTAATCTTTTTTCACACTAGTTCTTTAGAACTATTTAACTTCCTTTGATTTATAACCACTAGTTCTGTTTTTTTTGGATTGAGAAGAGTCCTATTTGCTTCGAAGAAACTTTCTATTAGGTTTAACGCTTTTGTATGTCATCATGTGAATTTGTTAGTATTGCAGTATCGTCTGCGTATGCGATAGCTGTTACCTTGGAGCTTTCTTTTTTGTACTCATTTGTGTTAAGGTCAACAGGCCAGTTAATTGATATTTCTGCTCCCCAGTCTGAGTACCTTAGCTTGTGTAATAGCGGGTCGAGATAAATTTTCTATAAGAGAAGAGATATTACCTCCTTCTGATCAATTCCTTCTGCTGCTTTAAAGAGATCTGTCATTCCATACTTTGTTATGACCTGCACCTTTCTGTTTCTAAAGAGATTTATGAGTATTCTAACAAGCTGTCTCGGGAAGTTAATTCTTTCTATAGCCAGTTCCAGTCTCTCAAGATTAACAGTATCGAAAGCTTTTTTAATATTTAACAAAGTAATCCATAACTCCTTGTTCTCTTGTTGCGCGTCTTCTATTAGTGAGCTTAGAATGTGTATAGGTTCTTGAGTGCACTCTCCCTTAAGTCCAGCAAAGTTAAGTCCCTTTAGAATCTTGTGTTTTGTGATAACCTCACTAAGCCGCGTTTGTATAATTCTAATTAGGCATTTTCTGCCAGCTTCTAACAGCATTATAGGTCTCATATTTTGTAAGCCCAAATCTCATTCGGGTATTTTGGATATCGGGAAGATTACGCCAAGCTTTCATTTGTCTAGTAAGATTCCTGTCTCTATTATCATGTTAAATAACTCTACTATAGCTTCTTTCGCTCTTTTACTTAAGCCTTTAAGTAGAGTATATCCGATGCCAGATGCGTTTGGTACTAAGGAGTTCCTTGTTTTTCCTATTGCTATTTCCCAATCGTCTATGTTAACTTTATATAAAACAGGGAGGTACTAGTCTTTTCTAATCCAATCTTTGGGTATATAGTCTTTAGCCCATAATTCTTCTGCCTTATTATTACTTCTTTTCTTTTGCGCATATTGTTTTTCAAAGTATGAGTTAACTTCCTTCTTGACATCTTCTGGTTCCATGATTAAACGCCTTTCTTTCTTTCTTCTTCTATCTCTATCAATACACGGTCGATAGTATTTTTATTCCATAGTCTTTCAAGGATACTGTTCAACATTTTTTTCTTCTCCTTCCCTATCAGGCCATATCTCTTCTTTATATATCCCCGAATTTCTACTTCTTTTGCTGTTCTATGTTCTGTTACTATTTTTTTTCTAAGATTCGGATTTAGAGCTTTAGTTGATCTAGCCAGTTAGTTTCCCAAAGGTCTTAATATATTAAGGGTATTTCTGTGTCGTTTTGCATATTGATCTCTAGTATAACTGCATTCATTTTTGCTTTATACTGTTTATTTATATCTCTATGCGGGTTTTGCTTTGCTTTTCAGCCCAATTTCCTAAGCTTCTTGATCCACTTATACTGAGGGTTCCATATCATCTGTTTGCGTTTTTCATCTTGTGTTCCCTTAATATACTTGTATGGTATGGTTTTGTTTGCTGCTGTCTGGATCCAATGGACAATTTTATTTCATTTTTTATTAATTCTTTCTTCCGTGTTTAGGCAGTTTTGACTTTCTTTTTTTTTCTTATTGTTGGTATCATTTTTAATTAGCTTATCTAGTTTGTTTCTGTATTCATCCCAATTTTCCTTTGTAGCATTAGCATAAAGAAAAATTTTTCTGTTATCTATGTTCATTCTTTTTTGTTGTTTAAGTAAATGATTACCAAGTATAAGTTCAGTATATAGGTCCGTCCAAACGAGGTTATGATCACTTTCTGTACAAAATTTCATTTGTTCTATGTCACTATCTACTATTATATTCTTAAGTTCTGAGTCAACCCAAATGTGGTCTATTCGAGATTTGGATGTTCCATTTACTATGTGTGTTTATTTCCGTTTGGGTTGATTAGCTTGTGTATATCTGTGAAACCGGTTCTTTGAAGCCATTTAATTAAAGCGAATCTGTTTTGTTTGTTTATAGCTTCAGTTTTTTGTTCATTGTTTGCTCCATGTACATCATGTGTGTTTAGGTCACCTCCGATAACAATACTAGTATTTGGTTCTTTTTTGCACACGTCCGTTGCAATTTGTTGTTGAATTTTCTTTTGTACCTCTTTATCACTAGAGGCTATATAAACTGTCCATATAATAAATGTTACTCTCCTAAATTCGAATGTGCATCTTAGAGTATACACATCCGGAAAGGTTACACTTGTGAGGTACTTTTGCCAATGTTTTTATTAAGCATCCTACACCTGATTCCTTTTTTTTCTCTATATGTTTTTTAGTCCAGTACGGCTTATAGTCTCCCCGATCGAGGTCTGCATACTGCATTTCTTTACTCCATGTATTTTTTTTTTTTTTTTAAGTTTAGAGGCTGTGTGCTATGGCTGGGATTTTATTATGAGTTATAGTGACATAATATTTGTTACATAAATGAGGATACAACTAGCCACACGTGCACTTTTGGTGCCTAATTTAAGTAGTCCACCCGGAGGTTCTACACTAGCTGCCATACCTACAATCCAACTACGGGAATTGTCTATTTAAACCCTCTAGTTCATGGTCCTCATATTACTACCCGACGCACTACATTTAATGCAAATGTTGTGCGCCACAACCCTTTTAGATATCGTCGACCTAAGGGCTACTTTACCCTCGCACAAGAGCCTACCGGAACACCTTCCATGTTCCATACATGTACCATTGCCTGGATTTGGTAACCGAGGCTACCTGCCCTTATTAGGTTCGTTCCGATCGTGGTATCCGTCTTCTCTTGGTGCATACCATAAGGACCGATTTTCACTACCTCCTAACTCGGGTCTTACCAAATGGGTTCTTGTGGGTTTTTTCCGGTTCCCTGGATTTGCGATGTAACACATACATCATTGCGCCCACAGGCTCCCATTCAAGATGGTGGGACCAAGGTTACAGGTTTAACACCCAACTGCTCATAAGCCACAATTGTCAAACGCAGATTTAACTTCAAAACATTGCCAGTGGGATTCGAACTGTCAACTTGCTGCTTGGGGTGACACCTTGACCACTTATTTAAGGCGCCACGCCCTCCATGTATTAGTTTCTGTTATTCCAATAAAGTCTAAATTTTCTCTTTTTCCCATTTCTAAGAGCTCCTGAAGTTTGTCTATATTGTTTTTGATCCCATTAATATTATAAAACCCAATTTCCAAAAATTTGTATTAAGTTGCTCTAATTCTTTCAGAAGCTGGTGCAGGCTCTTGGGACCTGTACTATTCTGTGGTTTAACTGGTATACCGTTAAGATTGTAAGGGGCTATTTACCTCTCCTTTTTACTATTCTCCAGTCTTTCGAGTCTTTCTATAATTTCTTTTAAGGTGCTATTTAGTAACAGGATGGTTTCTGTTTGGGGTAATCTGTCTTTTCCCTTGGTTGATTCCTTTTCTTTTAGTTGTTTATTTTCTTTGGTCTTTTTTGTATGGTTGAGATATGTGTGTCTATGTTTAGAGTTATTTTCAGACATGCGAGAACATTTGTTACTATTATTCTGTACATACATTTTTTCTTTTATATGCCATAAGAAGTTTTCTTTGTTACCCCGATGATCCTGTTGTACCCATTCCAATTTGGTATTGTAGTAGTAGATCGTCATTTGTTTTGCTTTGTCAAGATCTTCCTCCTTTTCAAAATAGTTGCACATTTTTGTTGGTTGCCATTTCTATTAACTGAAATGTACACTGCTTTTGCATTTATCCATCTTAGTTGTCTTAAGAGTGATGTCTCTGTTGCTGTGATAGGGATATTTCTGATTAAGGTTTAAAATTTCCTTTTTCTAGTGTTTCTTTAGCAAATTTTCCCAGAGTTATTCGAAACATCTTTCCTTCCTCATAATGTATAGCTCAAGAAGACTTAATTGAGTTTAACCTTGCTATAGAATGTGGCTTCAGGTGAATATATGCAGCTGTAGATTTGTTTATTGTTTGTGTTTCTATTATTGTGGCTTTGCCAAAAAAGAAGAGGCACCGTCTAATCTTGTATAACCGTGTGTTGATGGATATATCCCAAACTGTAATATCCAGTTCTGCAGGTTTAGTTCTTTGAAATATTGCCATTTTTGATTTCACCTGTTTTTTTTGTATTGGGGCCCACATTGAGTCATAAATGTTCTCAGTTGTTACTATATCATTGGTTATAATACATATTTTTTGGGTGATTGCTAGTTCTATATTTTCCATTTTGTAGACTTCCCTTTGGGGTTAGAACTTTTTGTTTCTTTTTTTTTTCTCTATTTATTGTCAGATCGTCTTCTAGTTCTTTGAACTTTTTTTCGAGTTTGAAATCCCATGTGCCACATTCATTGTCCTCTAGAAATTTTTTTTTTAATTCTTTCTTCCTTTGTTTTTGTTTGTTGAGTGTTTTTGTTCTGGTTCCGGTGTTTAGGTCCTTCTTCTTTTTTTTTTCCACTTATTTTTCCAATAACTTCTAGTTCGGCTGCAGTTAGTTCTTGGTTTATTGCAGCTTTGTATAAGAATGAGTTATATACTTCTAATGATTTTCTAATTACTATAATAATTTCAGAACTGTTTAGTCCCAACCAACTAGCTATCTGTTTGTCTTTGTTTAGTGTGTATGGCCTTTGATTTTTTAGTTGTTCTTTTATTCTCATAAAGTCACCTTTGAATGTATTTTTAACTTTTTGTAGATATTCCATTATCTCTTTCCTTGTTTATCGTGTTTTAAGTATTACATGCATCTTTGTTTGTTTGTTTGTTTTTGCGTATTGATTTCTAATAGTTGTTTGTTTATTCGATCACTGCTCACGTATTTGTTGTGTTTTGCTAATCTGCAGTACAGAGTCAAACCCAAATCGCCACTTTTTGTCTAAAATTTTTCTAATATTAGAGTTTTCTACAGTATATACTATGAGAAAAGTTCTTTTTGTTGATAGTCTTCTATTAAAGTTCTTCTGCTTTATATTGTTTCTTGTGTTTTCTCTATCTATCTTGTTATGTATTTTTAAGGAAAGTATTACTTTCTCGTCGAAGTTTTGTTTCTGCTAATTTTGGTGCAAGTGATCAGTGGAAAGAGTTGTTTTTTTATTTGTTTTTTTCAGTTCACAAGTTATTATCATTTAACTAAAATAACATATATATAATCTTTATAAAATCGTAGATAAATTTTAATAGACTGGTCCATTTTTGTCAATTTTACCACAAAAACAACTGCCTTGAAGAGACAATTCCAATAAGCCCAAAATTGTTAAATTCAATCAAGGGATTACAAGATCGTTAAGATTTTTGTATTACTTTAAATAAAAATTAATTAGTTTAATCTAATTTTCATCAAAATAATAAGAAAATCTTTAAAGATATTGTGATCCTGTGATTAGATTTTAACAATTTTGGGCTCTTTAGAATTGTTTCTTCAAGGTGGTCATTTTGGTAGCAAAATCATCAAAAACGGACTAGTCTGTCAAAGGGTATTAACGATTTTATTAATTTCAAATTTTGCTTTACACAGATTATTTTGATTAAATGATGATATTTTGTGAACTTTTGATCATAATTACATGATTTTAGTACCATCCGACTTGTCTCATCGTGACAAATCAAATGGTACCAAAATCGTATAATTTAGATTAGAGATCTTTAGTATGCCAAATTAGATACTATGCCAAAATTGGACTATGTTTTAAAATAATCGTTAAAATGTGATATCTCATAATTGAGTGATCAGATTTGGTGATTTTGGTGTCATTCAATTCACCTCAATGAGACAAATTAAGTGGTAACAAAATCATATGATTTTGATTAATATAGCACATGGTATTCATTATAGAACTTAGGTGCGCCAAATTAGATATACCTAATTATATAGAATACAAATCTTTGTTGATCTTAGGATCTTGTGATTAGAATTTAATGATTTTGAGCTTGTTAGAATCGTCTCACTAAGGTAAACATTTTGGTAGTTAAATTATCAAAAATGGACTAGTGAATCAAAAGTTTTTTTTTTTTAAGTTTAGAGGCCGTGTGCTATGGCCGGGATTTTATTATGAGTTATAGTGACGTAATATTTGTTACATGAATGAGGATACAACTAGCCACACGTGCACTTTTGGTGCCTAATTTAAGTGGTGAATCAAAAGTTATTCAATATTAAAATTATATAATAATAATAATATATATATATATATTTATATATATTATATAGAAATAATTGGACAACCTACGAAAACTATACAGTTATTATATGTAACATGCAACAAAACTCTACTTTTAGCAGATGGGGCTCAAGGCCATTCACTGAGTATTTGGTTTCTATGGAACCAAAAGCGGTCATTACTGAAATAGAGTTAAAAAAGATGACTCACCTAAGCGAGGCTTTTCGGCAGAAATCTGGAAAACTACCAAGCGAAGAAGTAGTAGCTAGTTTTGTCAAGGTTTTTGAATGTGGAAACATACAAAAGTGCTTGGTTAGATATTATATTCTGTATAGCGTAAATCTGTCAAGTCTTTATAGCTTGGTGTACTTCTCTCCCGCCCCTTTGGTATTTTCGAAATTTCTACAATATGGGCATTTTGGTTTACCCTCTCCAAAAGATCGGCAGTGTTTACTTCTTCCAAATCGGGAACGCCTACCGGTTTGGTGTCGACGTCACGAGTGGACTATTATGCTATGATGTAAACAGTGAATGACATATCAGAGATGTTTTGGACTATATGAAGAAATTTCTTACAAACTCTGCTACAAGGTATTTTTTCTTTTTGTTTTTTTTTCTTTTCTTCCTAAACATATAATACTAGAGTAGAGTTTCTATACAGTATTATATAATTTTTATATTTTATACATTTCATTTCGTAACTGTCAGGATTAGTTTTTTCTTTGTTTTTTTCATCTTGTTTCTTTTTTCTTTTTTTGTTTTGTTTTTTGGTAATTCGTTTAGGTTTAGTAGTACTTCCCTTTTTTTATACTCTCCTTTAGATTTCGGTTTAAATTTTTTTTTTCTTATGTTGGATTTTGAGTAAAATTATTCCACCATCAAAGCTAAATAAAAAGGATTTAAAGAAAAAGGTAGTCCTGACAAGGCTAACAGCAGCCATTTGGTGAATACAGAATACTTGCAGTGAGTTGTGGGTACCTGTAGGAGAAGAACTAGTTGTTATAGCAGGTCGCACCTGGGTACTTCTGTATTGAGTGAGTTTTTATTAAATAAGGAGGATTTTAGTTAGTAGCTGGAAAAGTGTAGTAACTTACCTTAACTAGAATAATATAAATATATTACTATCTCTTTAATAAAAGCAGGGCCGCTGATTAAAAAAAAAGGCAAAAATAAAATAGCGACCTGTCGCTATGCGACCCTATATGATCGACCAATCATTTTTGAGATTGGCGATCATATATAAACAATGATCATCATTGATAATTATTGTTTTCTTTTTTTTTTTCTTCTAGTTGGAGTCGTTTTCGCCGCTTTGAAGCCACTTTTCTTTTTTGTAATGTTTTTTTTTTGTTTTCTTTTTTCCTTGTCTTCAACTAGTACTTCTTTTTTCATCGTTTTGAAGTTGTTTCGCAGTTTCGAAGTTGTTTCGCCGTTTCGATGTCATTTCGCCATTTTGAAGTCGTTTCACCATTTCGTCGTTTTGCCATTTCGCCGTTTCGCTGTTTCGCTATTTCGCCGTTTTGCTATTTCACTAGAATAGTATAACGGCAATCAGAATATGAAGTTTTTTTAATTTTTTTTTTTTTTTTGCGGCTGTTTTTTTCTTTTCGTCCGTTTTATTTTATTTTTTATTTTTTTCACGGACGTTTTTTTTTTTTTTTTTT
>QKWP01001553.1:98250-125620 GCA_003550325.1 Gigaspora rosea
TTTTTTTTTTTTTTGTTTTTATTTATTTTTTTTTTTTTGTCGCTAACATCTTTTTTTTCTCCATATACATTTATCGTGTTAGCAATTAGTTGTCGTCATTGGCGTCATCGTAATTGGAGTTATCGTAATTGGATTCATCAAGAAGTTGTTGAAATCGATGCCGAATAGGGATTGGACGATGTTAATTTTTCTTGACTCGTCTTGTTTAGGTTCCGGGGGATGTATGGTCATTGACAGACGGGCATCGTAAGAGTTTTTTGTTTAATATAGATTTTGCTTTGATTCTATCTATGTATTACGATTTTTTTTTTATAATAAATTTGATTTTTTTATCTTAATTTTTTTTTTTATAATAAATTTCGATTTTTTTGTCTTAATTTTTTTTATTAAAATTAATAAATTTCGAGTATATATATGGACCAATCAAAATCGATCACGTGATCACGTGATGACCGATTGTATCGGTCATCACGTGTTCAATTTTGATTAGTCGATCACGGGTCGCCATGGCAACGGGTCGCCATAAAATAATGCCCAAAAAAAATATATATATATATATATTTTTTTAAAGAGTGGTCTATTCTCTATTTCTTTATTAATGATTTTGCAGATAATTATATATATGATTACATGTAGGGATTTGCTAATCTATAGGGAAGTAGAGGTAAGAGCTAGTTTACTCTCGACCAATTCTTTACTAGAATGGTCGTAGACCTCTAGCTTTCGAGTAATTTGTGTAGGGATGAGTGTTCTAGTGTTATAGAGAGTTGAATTTTTTTCTGAATATATAGGGGAGTAAGGGGTTTAGTTGGTGTCAAAGTTGGTGTCGTAAGCGGTGATGGGCAGGGAACTGCTTCATTATGTCGTGATATTCGGGAGGGAAGCCAAATTTCTTTGTATATGAATTCCATTATGGTGTGATGGATCAGATGTGCGTGTCTTGTTTGAAGAAGTTTGGTGTTGAAGGGTGCCAAAGTCAGGTTGGTGATGAAGCCTATAGGGAGTTGTTGTTGTATGTAGAGTTGTATATATGAGTTGATGAATCCATCTACGTTGTATAGGGGTAATTCGAGTTTAGTAGCGATCTTAATAAGAATTCTCTTCAGTTCTGTATTAAAATTGAAAGGGTTACTGATGCAAGTTAGTAGGTGTGGTACTTCTTCTGAGACTGAGTAACATCTTGGGCATAGGTGATTTGGATATTTCGATTGATTTCGGAGGTGGAGAAGAAGGTGGGTCGGGAGTTCTTCAGCCAGTAGTTTCACCTTGAAGTTTTTTAGATTGGATGCGGAGGGGTTGGTGTATAGGCCTTTTGGTTTGTCATTGTATGAGAGAGAGTCCAAGGTGTGGTCCCAATGGATTTTAGCGTAGGCTAGGTATTGGTCCCATAAGGATATCCTCTGTTGATTATGCCATTTTAAGTCATTTGTAATCTGATGGAGTTGTTTCAATATTGTTTTTATAGGTTGTATACAGGGAGTGTCCATTAATAGTGGGGTATATCTGTTGTAAATGAATTTGTATGATATTAAGTCTAGCGGGAAGGGTGAGAGTGGATTATCAATTATTAGATCTTTATCAAAGATCATAGTGACTTCTCTATTAATGAGTAGTGAGAATAGTGTTCATAATATAAAGGGGAAGGGAGTTCCGTCTAGTTTTTGTTGTTCGAAGTGTTGGAGGTTGATTATATGTTCGATTGTTTGTAGCAGTAATGTGTTGTTGGTGTAATATTTATTTTTGCCGTGGAGTCTATTGTTGTAATGATGAAGGTCAGGAGTGAAATTAATGCGTTCATTTTGGATGGCCAGTGTAGGTTGTAGCAGTGTAGAGGGTCTTTTCTAGTGTTTATTTTGCATATTGCCGTATGTTTCTTTATTTCAGTTATTTTTTCTATTCTGGTAGATAGCTATATGGATATTTTCATTTTTTTAAAGTTTGTAGATGTTATTGATTCCCATAGGAGGTTGGAGGGTTTTCGAATAATGGTAAAGGTCTTGGTGGTATTGGTTCTGGTTGTATATTATGGGGTGTTGGGAGTGTGTTAGATGATAGTTCCCTATGGATGTCAGTTAGGTCAGTATATATTATACGTTTACAGCTGACTAGAATGTTATATATCCGGTGATTATTTAGTGTGATATAGCAGTGTTTCGTTTTGTTTTTTCTGTCTTTGAGCTTGCAACCTGTACATGGTTCTAGTCAGCCTGATAAGTTCGAGTAGACATAGTGTTTCCCTTTATAATTGGTTGAGTAGGGGTTGAATATTCTGGCGATTTGTTTGTCTCTTGTGATTATCCATCCCTTGGAGTTGTAAAAGGGTTAGGGTTTACTAATTTAAAGGAGGGTGCTGTCGTAGATGTGATGAGTTCGTGTATTTGGTAGAACCATTTTGGGGTCCTCCTTCTAATAATCTTTTTTATGTTGTGTTGGAAGTTTTGCCAGTTTAGGAACCTGTCATTTTTTCAGTTTAGGAACTGCTCTATACAACTTATATTGTGTTCATTAAGGTTCTCTTTATAATATGTTCCTTTAGAGTGGTTTGATAGTATGTTGTTGATGGTGGTTCCCATTATGTTCGATGTGGTAGGCCAATTATTTAGGGGTTGGACTAGTTTTAGATGTAGTTTATGTAGTGCGAGTACAGCTTGTACGGTATATGTACGGAATTGTAATGTAGGAAAGACGGGTTCTTCTTTTAAAATTGAGACATTTGATATAGTAGAATCTTGTAGTTGTTGTATTCTAAGTTTTAGGTATGATTTGTCGAAGTGGGGGTGGTTTAATTCCTTGATTAGAGTGGAGGTTAAGGTTGAGAGTTGAGCTTGTTCTAGGTCGAGTAGGGCATATATTCCAGTACAGAAGAGAAATGAGTTAGGCACTCCTCTTGCTAGTTTCCCTTTCTGTTTTACGGTGTTGAGGTAAGTTCTTTTTATGGTATTCATTTGTGTGGGATTTAAATATGAAGAGAGAAGTCGATATTGTAAGCAGGGGTGATGATGTGATTAATTATGTATATCACTTGTTTTCTGTGATTTTGGCAAATTTTAGTTTCTTTAAGTTGGTAGTAATTTCGTGGATAATTAATTTTTGAATATGGGTGTGTTTTCCGTTAGCTGTGTACCAGGCTCCGAGATATTTTAAGGGGGTATTGTGTGGTAGAGCCGTTATTTCAGTATTGTCGAAGGTAATTGAAGGATGTGAGGGTGTATGTAGTGAATTTGTGATGAGGAATGATTTTTCAGGGTTGACTCGAATGTTATTGAGCTTGTAAAAACTAGTTGCAGTAGTTAGTATATCCATTAGTGTTTTCTTATCAGGAGCGACCCACAGGGAGTCATCCATATAGGCCATGATTGAGGTATTAATTTCCTTTGGTGGGGAGGTAGGGATTGTACTGGTGTAGCCGATATAGCGTTGCTGTATGGTAGAGATTAGAGGGTCGTAGTATATTTTCCAGAGGAGAGGGGAGAAAGTCTCTCCTTGGTCGATACCATCTTGAACTGGATATGGTTCTGTGAATCCTAGGTCAGTAATTACACAGTTAGTTCGGTCTGAGAGAAGGTAGGTTAAAAGTTCTATTATTGGTAAAGAGATTTTTATTCGATGTAGAGCGTTTTTTAAAGTTGCTATGTTGACGGAGTCAAAGGCCTTGGACATATCTTGTAATAATGCCCAAATTTCTTTTCTGTTTGTATTGGCATCTTCGATCATTTGTGTGAGCTGCGTGACTGGCTGTACTGTGGACTGGTGGGGGAATGCTACAAAGTTCATAGAGGAGAGGACTTCATAGCGCATTATTACTGTGGTTAATCTGTTGTTTAAGATCTTTGTAAATAGTTTCCACGTATGGTCTATTAAAGTTATCGGCCTCGTAGTGCTCAGGTTGTAATTGTATTTTTTCTTTTTTGGGATAGGCCATATGTTTGCTTGTAACCACTAGTTGGGTACACAGTTGAGTTTTAGGCAGTTATTAAGGATGTTGAGAAGTATTTCCAGGGCTGAGGTGGGGAGGTTTTGCAGGATCTCATTTGAGATGGGTATGGGACCAGTTGCTTTATTCTTTGGGGTTTGTGATATGGTTCATCGGAGTTCATCCATAGTAATAGGTTTAGTGACAGGTTCATAAATTGTGGGGTTGATCTTTTTTATGGGATGATAAATTTCTTCCCATTCTGCTTGCCAGTCTGTATTTTGAGGATTAGCTTTGGTCCATAGTTTAAAGTGTCTCCTGATGTGTTCTTTGATTTCTGTTTTTTCTGTTATGACTTGGTTGGAGAGAATAATTTTATCAGTTTTAACTGGCTCGGATCTTTGTTGTAGGATGCTGTCCAGCATTCGACTAGTGTTGTCCTTAAAGTCATCGTAACGCCTGTTTATGTAGAAGTTTATACGTTTATTTTGTTCTTGGAGTTTTTCTAGATTTCTAGCTGCCCATATGGTATGTTTGATTTGTTTGAGATTAATGATAGTTTGTGTGAGTGTAGAAGTAATATCTGCTGGGTGAGGAGTTTAATGTCTAGCGCAGCTAGTTTGGCGGCTTTTGTTAAGAATTTGTTGCAAGGGTTTATCGTGTCGACTGTAGGAGGGGATGATGCATTTCTTAGTCTTCTAAGGCATTTATTCATAGATTTTAATGCGAGGTGGAGGTGAGTAGTCTTCAAGGAAAAGGCGTAAAAGGGTTTTGGGAATTTAAATAAGAAGGGTATGTGGTTGTTGATTATTTGTTTTATCTTGGTGGCCCATTTGTTCCATGTTTTGTTTAATGTAGTTATGTTCCATGTTTCTTTGGCGGTGATGTTCCAGTCGCAGTTGTCTACTTCTGAGGTGAAGTCCTCCCAGTTCTCTTTGGTCATCTTTTCGTAGTGGTATATCTTCCTCTTTTTTTTCTTGTTTCTAATAGTTTTTTGTTTTGAGATATCTATGTTCCAAGATGTAGTAATGATTCAGTGATCGCTATCTGTGATGTAAGTGGCGTCAATTAATTCTATTTTTTCCATATCTAGGAGGATTTCTGAGTTGCACCATATGTCGTCAATCTGACTAGTTGTATTAGGGCCAATCCAGGTGGGGTCCGTTATATTGTGGAATGAAAGTAGGCTAGTAGCGTTGGTGGAGTTGAGGTTTTGGAAGAGTTGGAACTTCTTGTCTCTGTCTTGGTTCGCGTTAAAATTCCCAAGAATGATAACGTTCCAGTTCTTGTTCTTTGCTTCTAGAAACCAAGCGAAGACTTTTTCTTGGGTTTTTTTGTATAACTCAGGATGCTTTGCTTGTGATGGTATGTTAATGGAGATAATGCAAGTTTTGTTAGAAGGAAAGTAGAAATCGATATATATTGCAGACCCTGGTAGGGATATGATGTCATGTGTGTATGGTTGTAGTTCGTTGTAAACCATAATTGCGGTGCCTAGACTTGTGTCTCTGTTGGGGGTATATGGTATGAAGTTTAAGGAGTATATGTGGTATAGAGGGTTGGAGAGATTTTTTGCTTTGTTGTCAGTGAGTTTAGTTTCAGTAATGGCTATGATATAGAGGTTTGATTTAGCACAGTATTCAATCCAGTTTTGTATTTTAAATGGTTGTGACATTCCGCGGATATTATGGGTAGAGATTTTAATATTGTTGTTAATTCCATCAAGTTTTATAATGCTTCTTTTAGGTTCTGACAGTTGTGCCGGTAGTTGTGTATCATCTTCTTTTTCAGACATCATCGTAATTATAGAGGTCCCAATCTGGTTTTGGCTGGTCGAGTAGTTGGAATAAGTATGGTGGAGTAGCTCTGAAGTCGAATTTTTCACGGAGTGTGTCGATAGTAGGAATGACCTTTTCATAGTCGGATATAGGTAGGTCTATGAATAAGATGGGTAGTGTTTTTTCAATAGTTTTCTTGAAGGTTTCAAGATCATTTGGTAGTCGCGGTCTTTTGTTGGGGTCTACAGGTTGGTTTCGTTCTTTTACAGGAATTTTTAACCAGGATTGTGAGAGTTATTGGAAGAAATAGAATTTTCGCAGCTTTCTTGCAGTAATGACTAGTTCCTTGGAGCTTGTGATAGGTATGTTAAGTTCTATTTCTTTGATTTTCCTGAAGTCCCAAGAGAGTTCAGGCTTGCTTGTAAAGTTGATTTCAGTATAAGCGCTAGGTAGTGGTTCTGGAATGTGGTATTCATCTATTACTTCTGAAATGAAGTTTTTTACAGTAGTATGGTCCATTAGTGGGAAGGTGTATTCGCCTTTTAATTTTAGATCTGCTGGTTCTTTTGGCAGACATTTTTTCTGACGGAGATAGTCATTGGGCAGTCTCTTGAAATGGTAGTATTCCTTTAAGATGTCTATATGTTGTCTGAAATCTGACTCATTTTTAGCAGCAAAGGGGAATAAGTGTCAGATCTCAATGTTTAATTCTTAGGAGTAACTGGAAGTTGTGGCTTCACTTCAGCTACCGGTAGTGAGAAATATGAAGGCAGAAGTTCTTTAAAGGTGTAATAATTGCGCAATTCCCTACAATATTCTGGGAGGGATCGGAGGTCAGTGTATTCTGTGATAGGGAAGTGGTTGGTTATCTCAGAGGTCAAGTCTGCAGGATAGGATGGGAGTGGCATGCGTGTGTATTTAAAGTATGCCTCAGGGAGTTGTTGAAATGAGAAGATTAATCGGAGCGTGCTAACTATCTGGCGAGTATCGTAACGGTCGATAATTGGTAATTGGAAAGGAAATATAGAACGGATATTTTCGTCGATGTCATCCGGGTGTTCAGAGTATATTTTTCGCCATTGTACGTGCAGTTGTAAAGTCAATGTGTTTTTCCATTTTTCCAAAGCCCCATAAATAGAAAATCCAGCTAGTAATCTCATGGCCATTTAAGTCTATGAAGTCTAGGTTCTTTAGATAGTCGATTGCAATTTTTTGTCGTAGGCCGAAGAATATTTGGTCCCTATTGGTTTTGTTGGTTATCGGTATGTTGTGTAATCTTTTATATCGATCTATAGCTTTGTTCAGTAGTGTAGAAAATTCTATTTGATGGGGGGCTTGGGCTGAGGCTATTCGAGTGAAGGAGCAAAAGAAAGCTGTGTCTTTGTGGCGTAGTTTTACATCGATAGCAGTCAGAATTTGGATATTGGTCGGATTTGTATTTAATTTATGTCTAATAAAAGCTATAAGGTTTTCTTTTGACTGCAGAATTTCCATAATTTTGTCTGTGTGCCAGGTCTCTTCGTCGAAATTGTCAACTCTCAAGTTTTGACGTATCACTTTTAGTTTTTTCTCTACTTGGTCTTTCTATTCGTATATAATTCCTCGTCGAGGGGCTTTATTATGGACGGTAGTGCTTCTGCCGGATGCGATTGCACTGTAGGTGGGTTTCGGAGGTAGGGTAGCTCGATGTGTTTGTTGTGATGATTCCGGTTCTGATTCTATTGTGTTGTCTGATGTAATTTCCATTTCGGTATCCTCTTGCTTGTTTGCCATGTTTTCAGATAGTGGGTATATTTTAGGCTCATCGGTGTCAAAGTCAAAGAAATTGGCTTCTATAAGTATTGGATGGCATTGGTCGTTCGTCCGGGGAGTTAGGCCGGAAGGAACTGCATCAGATCCAGTACCCAGGTCCGGTACTTGTAGTGTTGAGGTCAGCTGATCGGTCTGTTGATTTGTTGTGCTAGTCCTGTGATCTACATAAGGGTTGTCGTGGAAAAATGTTATGGGTGCTGATTTGGGTCCTGGGAAGATTTTGTGGTTTGTTGTGATCGGGAGGTCCGCTAACGTCATAGTTGAAATATTCGGGGTCTCAGTAGATTTCCCCAAGTTTTCTATTTTTTTTCGCTGCTATTATCTAGGGAGGGTATCCTAGGTGTTTCAGTCGAAAGGGTAGCGGTGGTTTTTATTTTCTTTGTAGTATGGTCTTTGTCGTCATCATCTATATCCATAGCAGTATAAGGAGTAGCACAGATATGCATGTCTGTACTTCCGTTTTCATGGTCTTGTGTTGCCGACATAGTCGGCAACAATTTTGTTGAAGAAAATAGTGTACAAGTGGTTTGGGTCCTTCTACGCTTGATTTTGTAGTCTGGAAATGGTAACAGTAGATAGTGCTATTATTTACTTAACCTTAATTATGTTTGTGTACGAAAAAGCGCTCTTTGCCATAGTAATTTTGTTGTTTATATAATTTTCAGGGGTGTACGGGAAAGAGTTTTAGAGCTTGAAAAATTATATATATTATATTATATATAGAACCTGATTATTGCTCTACCCCCTATTCCCTAAAAAATCAAGTGATAAATGGTTCTCCCTTTAGAATAGTGTGTAGGTAAGAAAAAAGAATCTTATAGTAAAATTTTGCAATAAATTTTTTTTATTAGAGTACAAAGAGTAGTTTCATAAGCAAAATTATAAACCACAAGTAATTTTTTAAAATATCACTATTTTTTCAATTTTACATTATATCTAATCCTATAATACAATTGGTCAATCAGATGAGTACATTATAATGCATGTGTGCTAAAGCATATAAAACTTAAAATTATTTTTTAAATTGTATTCTAGACAAATTTTTCTAGAATTTTTATAACTAGCTTTCACTCTAGATAACATCATCTAGTTCAGAAATCAGTACAAAATTAGAGCAGAGGTTGGGTTAAAAGTTATTAGTACTATATAACTATACTTGTTGACAAAACTAAAAATCTCAAAATCCCACCCAAATCCCAAATCCCAAATATAATAAAATTGTCCCAAATCCCAAATCCCAAAGCCCAAATCTCATCAAATATAATAAAATTTATCCAAATCCCAAATCCAAATCCCAAATCCCAATAGTTTTGTTTGCAAGTATATACATAACTGAACACTAAACAATGTATATATTGTGAAATTAATTTTTTTTAATAGATAAATTAAATTATAATTATTATATAATATAATAAAGTGCTTTTTCTATAAAAATTTGATATATTGAAACATTTATTGACAATAATACTCTAGATAACCAACAGAAGCTCATATTCTATTCTACATTACAAATACTATTTATATACTCTGTACAGTTTGTGATGCTTTGCTTATATTTAGCAATACTTTTAGAGTTTGCTTCACTTACTTTGTAGTTGCTTGCTATAGCTGACATCTCCACTCTGCTCCTTTAATCTAACATCTAATCTACTCAACTTGATTTTAACTCTAACCCTACATTAGAAAAATAAATATAGTGCAGATCTGTAAAGAACTGTAATTCTGTAAAATTTTAACAAATTCTGCAACAACTTGTGATTTAGTAGTTGAAACTTAACGATTTTGGTACCATTCGATTCATTTCAACGAGATGGATCGAATAGTATTAAAATTGTCATGTTTTAATTACTATATCACAAGAAAATTCTATTTAAATGAATTTAATAAACATCAAATTATCTTGCCAACTAGTGGACCAAATTTAATAATTTTGGTATCATTAGATTCCTCTCGATTAGATAGTTTGAATAGCACCAAAAACTTTAAATTTCTTTTTTAAATTTCTGTACAGAACTGCGCTACAAAACATTTTTTGCGCTTATCTCATTAACTAGTGATCTGATTTTAACATTTTTGATACTGTTCAAACTGGTTTATCAAAAGAAATCAAATATATCAAAATCATTAAATTTGGTCTACTGGTTAGCAAGATAATTCGATATTTATAAAATTTATTTAAATGCAGAAATGGGATTTCTTGTAATCTAATAATTAAAACTAGTGTTCCGTATAAATCAGATCAGATGGATATTTTTAAAGATTCAGATTAATCTGAAAAATAAATCGAATCCAAGTCAAGATTCGAATCTGAATAAGAAAGATCTGAATCTGAATCCAAATCTGATAATAGATAATGCTTTTCTTAAAATATGCACTTCTTTATATAATTGCTTTGATATTTTTTTTAATTATTATAAATTATAACATTTTTTTTGTTAATTATTATGAAAGTACTGCAATAAATTTTTAATTATTACTTTCAAATCATTAATAATTTAATAAGTCATAAAAAGAACTTTTGAACCAATTTATTTTCCAAGAATATTTTATAATTTAAATAAAAATTATAAAAAAATAAGATTATTTCCGGATATATTAATTGATTTCAAAAAAGTTCTCATTATATATATGCATACTACAAGCTGCTTTGTTTAATTCTGCGATTGACAAATATCTTTACCTATTATATAATAAGTTTTTAATACAAATAGTTTATTATATCTGCTATTATATAATAAAGTTCAATTTTTCATATCTGCCTATTATAAAAAGATGCTTTTACAACTTCTTAATACAAATATATTATCTAGTTCAATCTCTAATGTTTATTTAAATTAGCAAGCGACTCATTATATTTATTCAAGTATGACTTAAATATGAATTTAGTAAAATAATTTTATGATTTAGAACTATTAAAAATAATATTAAGTTATATACATATAGTTCATCTAGTTTCTTTACCATAATTTTAAATATTAAAAAGTTCTTTAGTACCAGAAAAAAGGTTCTTTTAAAAAGTTCCAGTTCAATATTATAACTCATATTATAAAGTTCTTTATATTAGAAAAAAATTATTATAATGTCCCTTTTTTTATAATTGTTAGGGATTAGAAGCTTAGAAGGCTTAAAAAATTTAGAGGTTTTTGAAAACCTAAAAGGTGAAAAACTTAAAAAAAGTGTTTAATTGTTTAGAGATAAAAAAATTAGATGGTCTAGAATGTTTTTTTTTAGATAATATAAGCTAATTAGAATATAGTATTTCTAATTACAGGTATTCAAACAGATTCAAATGGATCTATCAGATCAGATTTCAATATGGATTCAGATTTGGTAGTATTTAAAAATCATGAATCTGGATCTGATCTGAACACTAGATCCAGATCAGATCTGGATTTTTGGATCAGATCTGTGAAATACTAATTAAAACTCAACAATTTTGATACTATTCGATTCGTCTCATCAAGACAAATCGAATGAATATAATATAATCTTTAATTTTAAATATTATCAAAAAAAATTTCTAATTAAAAATATTTTAACCTTTAAAAAAAAATAATAAATATATTTATACCAATTTTTTAAACAAATTTGTTTAGATTTTTTACAGTTTAAATAATAGTTTTTAATTTTAATAAAATAAATATCTTTCAAGTACTCTAAACCAAATTTGATAAAATTTTTTTTTGTTTTAATTATACAAGTATATAAAATTAAAATAAAAAAATTATCAAATTTAGAGTAGTAGCTATTAAACATATCAACTAAAAGTTAAAAACAATTTTTTTTTTTTTTTAAACTTTGGCAATCTCGCCGGTGCATCCTTTATTAAAACTTTGCAATGATACATGAGTTTACAAATTGTAATGAGGATACAACTAGCCACTCGCACACTTTTGGTGTCTAATTTAAGTAGTCCACCTGAAGGTTCTACACTAGCTGCCATACCTACAACCCGCTATGGGTGTTGCCTATTTAAACTCTCTGATTATCAAATTGCTTACCCAATCATACTCAACAAGTAAATGCCCGACGTCCTCCGGCTGCTTTTAAAGTGCCCAGAAGCGATCTGCCGCACCAGACCTAATCTACTTAATTTCGATGTATCTGGAAGTTTACCTCATAATCCATGTCCTACACACTTCAACACAAGGTTTTTTCAGCCACCCATCGGTAGCCGAATTTGACCTTATTAGGTTCATTCCGATCCTGGCTACCCAACTTCTTTTGGTAGTACCGTCATAGATTTTCACTATTATCTCCTAACTCGGGACTTTGCCAAACGGGTTTCTATTTTTTCAGTTCCCTAGATTTTTTGGTGTAACAATAACACCATTGCGCTGTAGCTCCTATTCAAGATAGTGGAACCAAGGTAAAAGGTTTTTAACCCAACCGATCTGAGCCACATGGTTACCAAACACAGGCCTATATTCAAAACGTCAATAGTGGGATTTGAACTGTCGATCTGCCGCTTGGGGGGTGACACCTTGACCACTTCTCTAAGGCGCCACACCCCTTTAGTTAAAAACAATTTAATTGCAGCCTTTTTTTTATAAATAATAAAACTTTAAATAAATATTGGGAATTGCTATTCGCACCATAATATATGTAGATTACCTCGATTTTGTCACTTAAATATTTTAATTTTTAAAAACTTTTATTAATATTATCTCTATGAGTTCTTAATCAAATTTAATAAATTTTTTTTTATTTGAATTCTAAAGATTTGTAGAATTAAAATAAAAAAATTTTTATCAAATTTGGTCAAGAACTCATGTAGATATCTTTGATAAAAGTTCTGGTAAACAATTTCAATGCAGCTTCTTTGTAATATGTTTTTTGTTTTTTCAAAATAACCCACTGTTCAGCGATGATTTACAAGAAATTTTACTATGCTAACTAAAAAAAATTTATAACAATACTTGTAGCGCATAACATAACTAATAGAATCTCAAATTTGATGAAAAAATACAGTTATCCTCCCTTATAATCACTCAGTTGGGTACGCCTAACCAGGTGATTATAAAGAAATGTAACTTCATAAAAATACCTCCATACAAGCACATATTATATTAAAAATTATAAATGTAATTTAATAGAGATAGGTATATATATGTATTACCGTAAATTGGCTGCATGCAAAGTAATAAATTTTTTAAACTCGCAGGAAGCTCATCGGGTCTTCCTCTTCTCGCTAGTATTGCGGTTTAATTCATTACCTCAGGATTTCGTGGTACCGATTAGGACCTGAAAATGGAGTGCTTAGTAATTTGAGAACTTGTATGACTTTAATTAAAAGTCTAAAGATTGATTGCATGAATGATGTGTAAATAATAATATAATAACAGCGACGCAAAGTAAATTAATAATAAATATATAAGGCATTGATCCCAAGTAGGAAGTGCCTAAGCGAGTTTTTATGAACTACAATAGCATCATGTTTTTCTAAGTGAATAAACTAATAACTGTATAAATGTAATAGGTGGAGTACCTGTATGATACGTCAGTTATCACTCTATAACTAAGCGAGTGAAGTTCACTAGTAAAGACCCATCAATACACAGTATACTATAAATAGCCATGACACAAGAACCTGGTAAGAGATAGTTTTACTCATAGGAATTTATTGGCTTGTACCTTGTGAAAGATCGTGTTTGCTGAAATTGTTGAGATTTGTGTAAGTGCGAGTGCCCAAGTGGTAATTATTGTTGATTAACATAAAAGAACAAAAAAAAAAGGGTCAACGTTACCTAAATTTGGATGAAAAAGAAAACCGGAGAACGATTGGTATCATTGGTAGAAAACGTAGTGAAGGTGATAGTTGAAATTGTGAAAGTGAAGCAAGCGAAACAATATCATTATAAGCCATGTCTATGTTACATATATAGAAACAGAACATTTGGTTTGATATTGTCCAGCGCAAGTATCTATAGATAAAATAAAAGATAAACATCAGTATGAATATTGGAAGAGAAATGATTACAAGGAAAAGAAAAGTGATACTGATCTGAGTGATGAAGTTCGACATATACTATCCTTTGGGTATGCATATAGAGGTGACAAAAGTAGTGTTTGTACTAATAAAGTGGGTTTGATAGAAATAAAGGGATGAAGAGACGAATGCTAAAAATAGTGTGATAGGTAGTGCAGTAAAAGAAGCTGAAACCGGAAGGGAAATACTTACTATATAAAGAATAAAGATGCAAATATTCGGCTAGATATTCTTACAAAAATGGGATTGAATTTGAAAAAGTTAAAAATAAAGCATCTGAATGCTATCAAAAAATCCCCCAAAATGAGTGACATTGATGGATTAGGTTAAAAGAATAGGAAGATTTAAATACTCATTTGAGTTGAATAGAAAAGCAACCCTGGACATCAAATCTGCTAATAAAACATCTGATAATGAGGATGGGATGAAATGCAATAGTAAAATAATAATGACTAGGGTTTGTGGGGTGAATGCAAATATGTATGAAAATACTAATGATGTCAATAGCGTCAGAGGTACGATATCGAATACCAAAAATGATAGAATGAATAATATTGAATGTTATTATCAACATAGAACTAAGGTCTTAATATATTTTAAAAGGCAGTATCAGGTACATGTGATGCATGTAACTTATATGCCAATTGATCAGATTTGTAAACAAGCGTGAACAGTACAGTACGTATATCTAATTGTGATTGTAAAGAAGTAATTTTAATATAAAAATCGGCCAACAAATTCTAAAAAAAAGTGATAGAGATTATAATTTAATTGTGACTATATAGAGGTGTTTTTAATATAAAAAAAACAGTAATATAGTTTGGTGTGATTATGTAAGTTGGTGACTATACGGGAGGTGATTATAAGGGAGAACGACTGTATTAAAAGCGTGAAGATATTAATGTTTTTGTAAATTTTAGCATATAAGTTTTCCCCTAAACTTCAAATGCTTCTGGAAGCACTTTCTCAAAATGAAACCTCCAAAACATGACTTAGTAAGTTGATAGAATAGGTATTCGAGAGTCTTCAGTTAAAATTTTATCAAAACAAATTAATATTGATAAAGCTATGATGATTTTCAATTTGCTTCCAAATTTGAAATTTTTTAAAATTTTTAATTTTGATAAAAAACAGAAAAATTACTATCATAGGCTAGATTTTTACAAGTTCAAATGAAACAAGTTACTGCACACTAATATAATCAATAAAGAATATGCTAAAATTTTGCTTTCTAAAATTTCAAGTTATTTGGTTAAATATTCATTCCATAATAGCTTTTTTTATTTGGTGCAACTTTTTTATAATATGCTTTTTAGAAATAGAAGAATTTTTTATCAAAGATATCTCTACAAGTTCTTGACCAAATTCGATGAAAATTTTTTTATTTGAATTTTATGGATCCAAAGAATTCAAATAAATAAATTTTCATCGAATTTGATCAAGTGGTTGCAAAGATATCTTTGATCAAAGTTTTAGAGAATTTCAAAATGCTATTATATGACAAATACGTTTAAATTTGTTGACAAAACTTTGGTCAAGGATATCTCTGCAACTATCTGATCAAATTTTGATGAAATTTTTTTTACTTATTCTACGGATCCATAAAATTTAAATAAAAAAAATTTCATCAAATTTGATCAAGTGGTTGCAGAGATATCCTTGATCAAAGTTTTGTCAAAAATTTAAACATATCTGTCATATGATACACATTTTGAAATTCTCTAAAACTTTGATCAAAGATATCTCTGCAACCACCTGATCAAATTCGATAAAAATTTTTTTATTTAAATTCTACAGATCCTTAGAATTCAAATAAAAAAATTTTCATTAAATTTGATTTGGTTGCAGAGTATTTTTGATCAATGTTTTAGAGAATTTCAAAACATGTATCACATGACAGATATATTTAAATTTTTGACAAAAACTTTAATCAAGGATATCTTTGCAACCACCTGATCAAATTTGATAAAAATTTTTTACTTACTCTATAAATCTATAAAGTTTAAATAAAAATTTTCATTAAATTTTATCAGGTAGTTACAGAAATATCCTTAATCAAAGTTTTGTCAAAAATTTAAACGTATCTGTCATGTGATAAACATTTTGAAATCTCTAAAACCTTGATCAAAGATATTTCTGCAACCACCTGATCAAATTCGATGAAAATTTTTTATTTGAATTCTATGGATCTGTAGAATTCAAATAAAAAAATTTTCATCAAATTTGATCAGGTGGTTGCAGAGATATCTTTGATCAAAGTTTTAGTGAATTTCAAAATGCGTATTATATAACAAATACGTTTAAATTTTTGACAAAACTTTGATCAAGGATATCTCTGCAATTACCTGATAAAATTTGATGAAAATTTTTTACTTATTCTATAGATCCATAAAATTTAAATAAAAAATTTCATCAAATTTTATCAGGTGGCAGCAGAGATATTCTTGATCAAAGTTTGTCAAAAATTTAAACATATTTGTCATGTGATATGTATTTTGAAATTCTCTAAAACTTTGATCAAAGATAAAGAATTTTAAAATGTGTATCACATGACAGATACATTTAAATTTTTGACAAAACTTTGATCAAGGATATCTCTGCAACCACCTGATAAAATTTGATAAAAATATTTTACTTAAATTTTATGGATCTATAGAATAAATAAAAAAAATTTTCATTAAATTTTATCAGGTGGTTGCAGTAGTGAGCCCAAAATTGTTAAAATCCAATCACAGAATCCTATGATCAGAATAGATTTGTGTTATTATAAAAGTTCTATAATTTATAGTAACACAAATTTATTTCAATATTAGGATCCTGTGATTGGATTTTAATGATTTGGGCTTGTTAGAACCATCTTATTGAGAGGATCATTTTGGTAGTAAAATCAGTGAAACTGGGCTAGTAGATCAGAAGTTATTAACAATTAAAAATTAATTTTTAATTGTTAATAACTTCTGATNATGATTTTACTACCAAAAGAATCCTCTTAATGAGAGGATTCTAGTGAGCCCAAAATCGTTAAAATCCAGTCACAGGATCCTGTGATCAAAATAGATTTGTGTTACTATAAAAGTTCTATAATTTATTATATAATTATAACCCATTTATAGTAACACAAATTTATTTCAATATTAGGATCCTGTGATTGGATTTTAATGATTTGGGCTTGTTAGAACCATCTTATTGAGAGGATCATTTTGGTAGTAAAATCAGTGAAACTGGGCTAGTAGATCAGAAGTTATTAACAATTAAAAATTAATTTTTAATTGTTAATAACTTCTGATTTACTGGCCCAATTTCAATGTTTTTACTACCAAAATGATCCTCTCAATAAAAGGATTCTAACAAACCCAAAATAGTTAAAATCCAATTACAGGATCCTAAGATTGAAATAAATTTGTATTACTATAAATGGGTTATTATTTAATAAATTATAGAACTTTTATAGTAACACAAATCTATTCTGATCACAGTATCCTGTGATTGAATTTTACCAATTTTGGGCTTACTAGAATCCTCTCATTGAGAGGATCATTTTGGTAGTTGAATCATCAAATTTGGTCTAGTAGTTCAAAAGTTATTAATTATCAAATATTATTAATAAATCTATAATTTTGATCAAAAATAATTTTGCAACTTTGGCCGGAATTATGAAATTTTGGTTGGAATTACACCTGATACTTCAGCTGACCCACCTACCCACTCAGAAATCAGCTGATTTCTGGAAGCTCCCTAATAACAATTTTTTTATTTAAAAAAAAATTAGGCACTTGCAATCAAATTATTGCCCTCGATATGAAAAAACGATCTGATGCAGAACATTAGCCTTCAAGTTTCGCTCTAAACACATCTTAGCTATCAGTGTAGACTATGAAATTCTTAACCAAATTCATAAACTACTTTTTCCTCTTCAACAATTAATTGTTATTGAGATATATGCTTTTAAAAAAAGAATTGAAAAAAGCAAGGAGATACCTGGCTTGCTATCTCTTAATTGCAATTGCCTTTTCTTTTATCGATACTTATTATTTTGCTGACATATCTTCTACAAACACCTCTACAGAAAAACAAGTTATTGACTATTAGTGCTTGGAAAATGTTACAAAATATGTTTACAGAAAATGGATTTAAATATATACAATCTGTAAGTTGGTGAAAATAAAATTACCTAAAAAACATAAATAGAGAAAGCTGCAGAGAACTAACATTTAGCTATACAGTCAGACCTCTCTATAATCGCAAGTTGGTCATGCCCTATTTTGGAAATTGTATAGAGGTATGACTATAAATAAAATATGTTGTTATAGTCACATGACCAAAGGCCAATAAGTAATATATTTGGAAATACTATTAAAAAATTTAAAATGTTTGATAGTGAAAACTTTTGATCCAGTGGGCCCAATTTGGATAAAATAACAAGTGTTTGACTCAATGAGAGAATTCTAAAGAGTCTAAAATCATCCAAATTCAGCTACAAAATGCTAAGATCATTAAGGATTTTTTATTTAGATGTTAAATTTAATCAATTCTTAAATATGTGAAGTGATACAAATTCTTAACGATCACAGGAGCCTGTGATTGGATTTTAGCAATCTTAGGCTCATTAGAATCGTCTCATTGAGATGAACATTTTGGTAGTTGTTTTATCCAAATCGGACTACTGCATCAAAAGTTATTTGTTGTCAAACCTTTAAGAATTTTTAATAGAATATTTTAAATAAACATGAATATCAATATTGGCCAATTAGATGTTATAATCTATATTTAGTCAAAATTTGTGATTATAACGAGGGTTTTTTATTTAATAAAATTGATAAAAGATCAAAATTTTTTTGTGATAGTGATTATAGGTGATTTGTGACTATAATGAGGTTTTTTACTATGTTTTAAGTCCATCGCACAATATTGGGTACTTATATAGAGGTGTGACTATATAGGATGTGACTATAGAGAGGTCAAACTGTATACAAATTAATTAAGAAAACACGTAGCACTTATTGAAGAATCAAGAAAGAAGAAAACATAAGACAGAAATCTGTATTTGTTAATATATTAAGATCTTTGTTAGAATTTATTTTAAATTCACAAAAGTAAAAAAAAAAATTAAAAATTAAAAAAAAGAAAAAAAAGCTCCAGTTCAAGATATATAGATTAATTCAAAAGATGATTTAAATGATTTTTTAAGATTAATAAGATGAGAATATTCATATCTTTGTAATATTATACAAGACTAAGAATACATTAGTGAAAGTACACAATTTTACATTCTAGATTTTACAATATAAACAAGTTAATATTGCTAGCTAAATTGTTTAAATAAAAGTTGAATAAGATGCTAAAGAATATTGTTAGAATAATTAGTATTTTATATTTATGGTTTAATTAACATGAAAAAAATAAATGAGTAAAGTAAATGTTATGAATTCAAACAAATTATTTTACAAATGTTCTAATGTTGATAATTGCATAAGTTTTGCTTATCGCATAAATTCCAAAATTAAGTAACAGTAGAGCCATCTTTGCTTCTCATAAAAAAGTAAATAAATTATATGGATTATTTATCACTAAATATGCATCATTTTTTGTATTAATTCATGAAGCAATCTTCTTTTATATATTTTATAAATAATTGTTAGTTTTAAATTATTTGAGTTAAGGTTTAGGCCACAGATAAGTATTTAGGTTTACTTAGATATATGTCTGAGTTTTTATTCTTAGCATTAGATTTAAAAAAATGAAATTTTTTTCAGTATTGTAAAAAGTTTCTATTAAATTTAATAAAGAAAAAACCAAGGTCTCACCTTAACATTTAAAAAAAAAAAAAATTATTTGAGGTAAAAAAACAGTAGAAGATATCGGTTCATTTATCAAATGGGGGCTCGTCAGTAGAAAAGGGTAGAAAGTTTTTACCACTTTTTTTTTAAATTTTAAATTAAAATAGTTCAATAACTACTATATCAAATTAAATAAATTTTTTTTTATTTTAATTTTATAACTACATATAATTAAAATAAAAAAAAATTTATTAAATTTAGTTTAGTAGTTATTGAGATATTTTAGTTCAAAGTCTAAAAAACTTTTACTTAGAAACTTTCTACCCCCTTTCTACTGACGAGCCCCCAAATATTTTTTCTTGTCTTTTTTATTACTAGGTGTTTGAAAATAATGGAAATGAGAGAGTATGCAAGAAAAAAAATATAAACAAATAAAAAAATTCACATGATTAATATAGTGCCTTATGTATTCTAAATGTTTCTATTAAGTTTTCTTTATCACTTTTTATTTCTAAAATCTCAACTATACTGTCCATTTTATAATCAACATTGAAAGTAGGCAAGTTTATTTTTAAAGAAAAAATAACAGGTATTTATAGTGATCAGTTTTTTGTATAAAAAAAAATACATCAATTCTTTCTTCTATTTTTTAAATTCTTGGTGAAAACAGGTTTTAAAAAACTATTTTTTATTAAAATTCATTTTTATTAGAAAAAATAGTTTGTTAAATATAAGGTAAACAGGAGTAATTTGGCGGATATAGGTAATTTGGCAGATTTCAGATATCTAGTGATATCCGGCGATCACATGATTAGAATCGGACAATTTTACCACCATTCGAATCCTCTCACCGAGAGGATTCGAATGGTGGTAAAATTGTCTGATTCTGATCACGGAAACACAAGATATCTAAAATTTGTCAAATTATTCTATTTATTATAATATCTTTCTCGCATGGATCACACTGTGTAGATAAATAATATGCTCGACGGATGCTTTTTGTGCAACAAAAACAATTGCTTTACTGATTTATGAATCTATATAAAAATAAATTTATTGTTTCCTGAAACCTTGTCACGTTATTTTTTGCAAAATTCGTCACGTGTAGTCACGTTATTTTTTAACATTTATCATACCGATACTCTTATATTAATCTGTAATTACTATTAAAAAACTAAAATAAATATGCCAGAAGTATCTTATATTGAACGAGGTGAGGCTATTTGTGCTGCACTTAAAAAATTAGAAAATTGCCCTGCTGGTTCAAAGCCTCCAAGCATAAGTAGTTTGGCGAAAGACTTTGGCCTTGCAGAAACTACTCTTTGACGTGCCATTAAAAATGGTGGCCCCCCTAATCGTCCAGGTGCACCCAATGGTTTGACTGCCCATGAAGAAAACCAACTTGTAGGCTATTGCATTAACATGCAAAAGCTTGGGTTTGGTTTAACGAGGTCTGGGGTTAATCATTGTGTAATGGAAATTATGCGTTTAAATCAGCGATCGCATCCTTTTGGAGAAAATGGGCCGGGTCAGGATTGGTGGACACGATTCATGAGGGACCATCCAGAATTATCATTTCGTGTCCCTCAAGCATTGTCAGAAGCGTGTGCGCAGAAAGCCAATAAAACTATAGTTAAAGATCATTTTCAAAAACTTGAACGAATTATAAATGAAAATTCTCTTACCGCAACACAAATATGGAATATGGATGAAACGGGATTCGTTATTGTCCCTAAATTAGAAAAAGTTATCGCCCGAAAAGGTGCACGTCAAGTCCATAAAATTGCACATGGAAATTCCCATGACCATATTTCCGTTGCACCAACTATTTCGGCAGCTGGATCCTATATTCCACCATTAATTATTTATAAAGGCATCCGTATGATTCCCGGTTTGTTAGAAGGTGCACCTCCGGGAACCGTAATGGGTTTTACAGACACGGGGTACATGCGTGAAGAACTCTTTCAGATGTACCTTGACCATTTTATTAATTCAATTCCGCCTGCCCGACCTGTTTTATTAATGTTAGATGGCCACAAAAGTCATATTAGTTATACAACTGTTGACTTTTGTCGCGATCATGGCATCCTTCTTTATGCGCTTCCACCACATACGACACATGTTTTACAACCGTCAGAAATTCCTTTTGCTAAATTGAAAAAATTATATGGTAAAGCATGTGACAAGTATCACAATGACAATGACGGAATGATAGTAACAAAATACACGTTCGCGAAAGTTTTTGGCCCAGCCTTTATTGAAACTTACACACCACAGGCTATTTGCAATGCTTACAGATCAACAGGGATATGGCCCTTTAACCCAAATGCTATCACTTCTGATCGTTTAGACCCATCATTAACGACCGAACAACTTAATCTTTCAATTTTGTGTACCCAACCTTCTGTTCAACCATCTTCAGTACACCAAAAACTAACTAATTCGAATCATCTTCGCTCTACTCGTTTAAATAAATTAATTGAAGAAAATGAAGCGCTTAAAAATGAGAATGACTTGCTAAAATCTCAAATTTCAGCAGCAAAGGAGGAACTGGATACTTACAAAAATCCTGGAACATGCGATTTGCGTTTGGCCCTTAAGTATCCGGTTTCACGCCTTCCGCCTCCTAAAAATCCACAGGTAGTTGCTGAGAATCAGACAGAGTCTGAAGTACCTCCTCCACAAAAGAGAAGAAAGACGTTTCCGTTTGCAAGGCTCTTGACCAGTGAGGAAAGTTGGCAGCAACTGCAAGAGTCAACCAGGGAAGCAGAACAAAAAACCGAAGAAAAACGTCAAAAAAAAGAAATAGCAGCCCGAAAAAAAGCCGAACGGGAACTACTTTCGGCTCAAAAAAAGGAAAAGCGAGCCCAGAAAGTTCAGAAGAAATAAAAGGCCGTTAGAAAATTAGAAAAAAATTAAAAAAATTTTTTTTCAAATAAAGTTTGAGAATCCGCCAAATTACCCTTGTCAATCAAATTTCCACTTTTTTAATGCCATATGCAAAGTGACGATTTTTATACTAATCCGATCTGTCACATGATTCTTTTTTTTATCAGGCTTATTCTTGTATACGGTATTATTCTGTGATTTAAATATTGGAAAATCTGCATGGGTTAAATAAAAGTTTACCCAATAGCAATGTTAACTTCGCCAAATTACCTCTGTCTACCTTATATATATTTATTTTTTATTATGGGATTACCTAGTAATCATTGATTATCAGTAATTCTGTGATGTACCTGGCTTTAACCGCCCCCAAAATATCACCTATGTACATCCTAAAATATCATGCACCCACTTTACATAATATAATGCTCAAAGTGAGTCCATATCATTTTATCAATAATCACTTCAAAGATACTACATTTTGCTGAACTTATTTCACTAAAAACTTATTTTACAAATAATTAATTTACAGACAAGTTTATTTTATAGAAAGCATATTTTATTGATAGCTTATTTTACAACCGATTTTTTTTATAATTGCTTTAACCTTAATCCTATTCTAAAATTACTTTGTTGGTAAATTGCTATTGATAAAATATACTATGTACAAAATAAACTTATCTGTAAATTAATAGTCTAGTAAATAAGATTGACAATGAAGTAAGTTTGGTGTATTTGAAGTGTTTGTCAGTAAGATGATCAAAGCTAATTTCAAATACTGCAAAATTTCAAAAAAATTCACATTTTAACTCAAAATAAAGTGCATGCGCATTTTAAAACAATGTGCAAGATCCAAAATAACACACAAGAAGAAGTTATTATATGCAAGTGCAGTATATTTTTTAGGATAAATCCAGATCTTGCATTCTTGTATAATACTTAAATCCAACTTCTGGAGTGCAATATATTTATATATTGTATAAAAATAAAAATTAATATTTAACTAATCTTTGGTTGGCTAAAAAATATACAAATTCAACCAGTATTTAACTCTAACCCAACTAGTATATTACATATTAGGAGGTATTTATAAATAACAATACATACCCTATAGTAGCTTTTAACTCTTCAGACTATATAAAAAATTTTTAACATCTGTATATTTATATATAAAATTTTACAAAACTTTGGATATATTGTGATAGAGTAATCCATTTGGAAAATTTTGGTACAATCGATTTGTCTCAGTGAAAGAAATCCAATAATACCAATTCATTTCATTTGAATTACTGGATTAGCAAATATTGCAAAAAACTATTGGCTTTATAGTTAGGGTATACTATTTATTACATAATTTTTACCATGGATACATAGTTAGAGATAGTGATCACATCTATATATTATATTAATTAATTAGAATTAGATAAAATGATTACACCATACATGGGCAGAGGTGGCTACTAAGTAAAAAATATTACATAATAAATGGCATGCCCCTTATTTTATAAAAAAAAATAAAACCAATAGTATTTTGCTAAAAATTTCTAATCCAGTAATCCAAATGAAATGATTTTGGTACTATTCGATTCTTTTCACTAAATCAAATTGATTGGTACTAAAATTATTTAATTTGGACATTTAGATCAAAATTTAGACAAATTTTTTTAAAAAAATTGTATTATATTTTTTTAACCCTCCTACTTATCAGAAAAATATTATATTTTGTCAGACTCCTTATTTTCTCTTGTATAACATTATTTATAAATGCTTTCTTAGAGGGTCTGTTAAAGCCAGGTGCTTTTATATAATGCACTACATATTGTATAAATTGTATTATTGATATATAATCTACTAACCTTAACTGCATCAAAATGTAATCCTAAATAGTATCTGGCTTTAATGTTTTCTAGTATTAGATAAGATTGAATATTATAAAACTTGATACTATAAATTCAAAATTTTTATCAAAAAGTACTTTAATAATACTTTATTATAGTATTATACTTTTAGACTTAACAGAATCACACTATTACTACTAATTATTTTTTATTTTTTTTACTTTTTCTGTATTGCCACTGTTGCCTTTATTTTTATAAAAAGTTAAATTGTGCACTATTTGGTTGCAAATATAGTATTTATAAAACCCTCTGCTGCTAAATTCTTCTAATAGGTTTATTTTTGATACTACTAATATATTGTTGTTTGGATACTTACTTTCGAGTGAAACTTTATTCAAATTCTTTATATTCTTAAAGTTTGTTTTAATAATATTTTTATTTTGCTTAGCTTTTGACTTATCTGATTCTTTTGATTGATTACTACTTTTGTTTGTTTGACTTTTTTAGATATTATTAGATATTTTATTAACTATAGAAGGACCTCAAATATCTAGTACAAAGATCATATATTATGCATTTCAGCAAAAACTTCCAAAATTTGAGAAGCAAAAAACCAGTTTTTGCTAATTATCTTGGCATTTGGTAGTCTAATTTGAATAACCATTTTTTTAATATAAAGCTGTTAGAGAGGCGCATCTAAAAAAAAAAGTTTATTCAATTCTGATTATTGGATCAGAAGTTATTAAAAAAATATAGGTTTGTCATTTTTAACATATTAGATCAAAATTGGCCAAAACCTAGTTAGAGAGGCACCAGAAATTACCTGATTTCTATTTACTATATAGCCTACCTCCCCCTCTAGGAATTTACAGTTCTACAAGAACCATAGTTCAGACCGGTCTTTTGAACTAGTTAATTGGTCTTCGGTTCATAATTAAGAACCAGGACCGGACCAGTTCTTAATTAATTTATATAGCATTTACAATTCTTAAGATTCTAGTGCTTAAAGTTACTCATATTTGTATATATAGTCAAATCCCGCAATAGTTACATGCCAAAATCAGACTTTCTATATGCCTATTGCGTGATTGTAACTAAAGAGAGCTAAAATTTATATATAGTATATATAATTAAATAGGAAAATTAAGGTGACTATCCCTTAAACTGTCAGCAGTTAGCGGGCATATTTAGCTGCTAAAATATTAAAAAGTTGTTCCTAATCTATTTTCATCAAAATTTAAAATATTTTAAAAAAATTTTATATATTAATATTTAAAAATAAGGATTATAAAATAGTAATATTTATTTTTAAATTAAAAGAAAAAAAATAAAGTTGTCTATATAGTAAAACTTTTAAAAATCAATTTTTTTTAAAAAAAAATACAAAATTTTATCTTTATTCATTGACAAACTTTTTAAAATTCTAAGCATAAGTCCCATATAATTTTGATTCAAATTGTAGAATTTGGTTTAAAAAATAACTTTAATTATTAAAATTTTTATAATTTTATAAATAAAATTTTAACTTTGTATAATAGCAAAAATTTTTTTTATAGACGGGAACATATAAAAATTTAAAAATTTATAAAAAATATTTTGAAAATTTTATAATAAAATTTTAGAATTGGCAATATTTCAAGCTAAATACTTTAATACTATTAGAGTTAAATTAAAAATTTTACTTAATAATAATTAAAAATAGCTTAAACTTTTATTTTAGCTAAAAAATAGGGGGACATATGCTTAATAAAATTTCAAGTTATTGTAAAAAATATGAAAAAATTCATTCTAGCGAGCATATTTGCTTGCTAGACGGTTTAAGGGATAACGAGATTGTAACTAATATGAATGTGACTATTGTGAGGTTATACTGTATATGATTGGATATATCACAATTTCATACTGCTGATGCAAGCTTAAGTTTGTACAAATAGTTGCATCTATTTTGAAAATGGGTAGGAGTTCAAAAAATTCTGTTTTGAAAGAAAATTTATAATTGTAAAAAAATTTATGATCATAAGTAAGCTTACAAATAAAAACAAATAGGATTTATAGATAATTGATGTTGAAATAAATACATCACTAATTTAATTTGAAATCACCTTAGATCTGAAACCCATTATTAGATCAATAAAAAATTTATGTTAGATATATTGAGTATATTAAGAAAGGATTAAAAGCTACTTTTTTTAGCTGATTTGCATATATTTATTTAAATCAGACATGTTCTATTTTTAAATATGTGAAAGTTCCGAGTCAACATTCTATTCTTAATATTTTTGCTGTCTTGAGATTTAATAGCTAATTAACTAACACAAAATAAACAAAATAAAATAACTAGATATGTTCTAAACATGCGAACATAATTTTTTTGCTAAAATTCTAATTTTTATTGGTTAAAATAGACTGGTCCAAAAACCAGTTCTAAACTGGTCCTGGAATAGGACTTTTTAATAGACCGGTATATTGACCATAGTCTGGTCCACAGTTTGTTACTCGGACCAGTCTTTTGACCAAGACCAAACCAGTAATATCCCTACCTCCCCCTACCTGACTGGTTAAATAGCCAATCAAATTTTGTGTATATTAAATTATTATTAAAAATATTTATATAAACTTTAATAGTTAATGAGACTTTTTAATAGACCAGTATATTGAACATAGTCCGGTCCGCAGTCTGTTACCGAGACCAGTCTTTTGACCAAGACCAAACTAGTAATATCCCTACCTCCTTCTACCTGACTGATTTAATAGCCAATCAAATTTTGCGTATATTAAATTATTATTAAAAATATTTATATAAACTTTAATAGTTAATAACTTTTGATCTACTAATCCAATTTGGATGATTTAACTACCAAAATAATCCTATTAAAGAAAGAATTCTAACAAGCCAAAATTTCAAAAATCTAATTACAGGATCATAAGATCGATATAGATTTGCATATTATTACAATATAGTATTTATTAAATAAATACTATATAGTAATAATACACAAATTTATATTGATCTTATGATCCTATAATTAGATTTTTGTGCCTTTGGCTTGTTAGAATCCTCTCTTTGAGAGGATCATTTTGGTAGTTAAATCATCTAAATTGGACCAGTAGATCAAAAATTATTTACTATTAAATATTATATAGAATATTGTTATAGAATAGGTTTTAATTTTGGTAGAAATTAGTTTGAAAATTAGAACTTAATAAGGAAATTTTGTAATAATTGTATTTAGTAATAAGTGATATGCGAAATTGATGTGCAATGACACTCAATGACGCTTAGCGACGCTTAACGGCGCTTAGCGACACTTAATGACGCTTAGCGACGCTTAACGACGCTTAGTGACACTTAATGACGCTTAGCGACGCTTAACGAC
>QKWP01001554.1:9040-50099 GCA_003550325.1 Gigaspora rosea
TTAAAATTTGTCTTTTTTGATCAAAAATCCAAAATTGTGCATCAAATCTCTAAATTACAAGTAAAATAAAAACAAACCAGCCATTTTGATGCATGTTTAGGTGCTGAACAAGTTTACTTAGTGCATGTTGTTAGAATTAATTAATAAATATTTGTGAATTATACAATTTTATAATAAAATTATATAAAATCTTATGATTCATAAAATTTTACTAATTTATTCTAACAAAATGCACTAAGTAAACTTGTTTAGCGCCAAAAAATACATATAAATATATTCGGACTCAGACCAGTTTGCAAACTTTGGACCAAACCCAGACCAGACTCAGACTTGACTAAAAAGTCTGAATATAAAAGTCTGAGTCCGGTCTAAAAATCAAACCAGACTCAGACTTGACTAAAGTCTGGTTCGAGTCTGGTCTGTAGGAGCACTAATTTAGCAGATTGTGTTGTGAACTTAAAGTATTTGGGTGATGGACTAGGAAAACCCATCTTCAACACTTTTTTATCAATTTCAAGATTTTTAATTCAAAACAAAGTACCAGCTTATGTTTATAAATATTGATATAATAATTTATTGAGATATTTTAACTTGAAGGTAAACTAATCTTTAAACGTATGTGTTCTAAAAATAGATCAACAGCAAATTAGATTGGTCAATTAATGTTTTATAATCACATGATGTTGTTTATTCAATAATTGATATTTAAAAATAAACAAAAAGTTCAGGGGTAAAAATTTAGGTTTCACAAAGAATATTCAAAATGGGGGTTATCTAAAGCGGAGCAGAATCACATGATTTCTGGCCAATCAAATTATAGAATTTTAATGATCTTTGGCAAAGCAAACAAAAAAAAAACTTGAAAAATACAAAAAAAGACTGTCTAAACCTACCTTAGTAGATTAATTTAAAAATATAAGAAAGGCAATTTTGCTTAATATATACTATCTAAAACCTATTTATTCCTAATTTAAAATAACCTTAACTCTAAAGTTAATTTAATTGTCTGAAAAATAGCGAGTAGGGTTCTTGGTATGATAAAAAAATTTGGCATGCCAGATGGCATACCAAATTCTAAATTTTATATCAAATGCATGCCAAGGCATGCTATAAACACATGATTTACTTGTTTAATTTAATTGAATAAAAATTTTTTTCTAAAGTTCAAAAAATATAAATTGTATTTTTATATATTTATATATTATTATACTTAATGGCATGCCTTTAGACTCAATGGCATGCCTATGGTATGCCATAGTAGCATGCCATAAGTGGCATGCCAAGGACCTTCATGCCAAGAACCCTAGTAATGAGGACTTTATAGTATAGCACTAGTATAGCAATAGATATGATTTTGTGTTGGATTCCAGTCATGTGCAGCCAATCAGCTATAGAGATCGACACGAATTAGCCTAATGTTTATTCTTGGCTTTGAACACCAACAAGTATCTATTTTCCTAGTATAATATATTATAAGAATCTACACTTTAAACATTCCATCAAAATGAAAACCCACTTCGAAGACATGTTTTTCTAGTCCATTGCCCATTTGTTGTAAAATAAATAGTATACTTATTGCAAACCAAATAATATTATATATTGTAAAATATAAATGTTATTATAAATATATTGTAAGACACAATATGTATCTTTAGACTAATCTTTTGAAAGTTTCATAATAAAATTTACTTGGGTATAGCAAATTCTTTATCTGAACAATGATCTACATTTTTTCTGGGTATTTTAACAAACAATCAAAATAAACCTCCGCTATATCTAAAATAGTAAGTTAGTGGTGTCAAAAAATTTGCACTTCGTGTAACCCGAGTCACTCCGGCGATTCGAATTCAGACCTCGGATCAAATATGTGAAGCATTAATACTAGCAAAATTACAATCCAAGCAATTTAACTTAGTACTGTACGCGATTAGCAGGTTTGTTAGTAAAATTTGTTAAAATTTGTGATTTCGGGCAAAATTTTTTAGGTCGGAGTGGCACGGGTTACACGAAGTACAAAATTTTTTTGGACACCACTAACCCTTTTTTTGCTTGTCCATGTCCATAGTGTCCATAGTGTCCATACATCTTATAATAAAGTATATATTATTAAAAAATATACAATTATATGTAAAATTTAGTGATACTTAATTTTAAATCATGTTATCATAATAAAATTTTAAGTAATTTCAATTTATTGCTTAAAAATGTCCAAAACTGTCCAAACTCATGTCCACAACTGTCTATGTACATCACTGCACTAACTCACTCCTCAAACTTGTTACGAATTCCACAAAGAAAGTAACAAGCAAATAAAAGCTGCTTTTTTATTCGTATCTTTGAATTCACTTTTAGAAGATGGGTTAGATGATAAATACAACTCTTTAAAAAAACTTTTATCTCATATCTTTTTGTTCCATAGTCGTTCTAAATTCGTCAAATGAATATATCGCCGGTTTTTTTCTTTGCCCTCTCGCTCGTATAAAATATCTGTTAGCTTGAGAAAGAGATAAAGTAGTGTTAGAATTTTCAATTTCAACTTCGGTTTCAACAAACCTACTCTCTTCGGAACTGTTTACAGCGATTCCGTTATAACAGTTTGAGCAAAGTGTATCTTTAGAAAGAAAACTTTCATATACCCTTCTCCATTGAGTTAATACCCTTCTACAAATTGTAATAACACACGGTCCGTCATTTCACTTTTAATAAATATTTTTTTATTACTTTGTAGCGAATATTAACGCTTTAGAAATTAAAAAAGTACTCTAAATTGTATAAATTACGAACAATTGATTAAATGATAATTTGATTGGTTAATTATTACGGATAATCACGGGTAGATCTCCAAAAATTAACCAATCAGACGAATGTCTGTCTATGACATTCTTGCAAGAAACGTAAAAAAGGTTACATTTGTTGTTAGTAATTTAGCCACGAGCAATAAGAAAATTATAATTTATTAATACTAGAACACAAATTGCATGTTACCGTTTGATTCTTGATTAATCGACAATACATACGTACAAAAATAATTTTCTTCGAAAAATAATCGATAAAATATCCGAACATATAAAAATGTCCCAAAATATCCCTTTTTTTTTTAATTACATATATTTGAACATATGTTTTTGATGTTGAAATCTTTAAGTTTATAAACGAAAATTTTAATTGTATACAATTGTATTATTGTAATATTTCTTTTTACTTTTGTTTAACCAAACAAGTTAGACTGACAAATTATTATTTTCGAACTTAGGCTATAATAAAGTAAAAATATGAGCGTCAAAAAAATAAATACAGAAACTTTGTGAAAAGGCTTTATACATACATTTAGGTGCTTCCTTATAAGAGACAACAGCTTCCTCTCCCATCGCGCTGATAACAGTGACCAAAAGCTCCTTGCCTAAATCATATCGAAAATGCGTACTTAAAATTTTTCTGAATAAAATCATAAATTGCGTAAACCAAAATCAAATAGTTATTCTTACCATCATCGAAATCAGAACAGAGGTTTGTGCCAGTAACACCTTCGGGAACACGAACATCATCCTTGGTGCCGCCATCACTCGTCATCAAGCTCAAGAAATTGTCGTCAATATTTAAAAGCTGGTATTCATTGCCTGGATACAGTACAAAAATGCATAATTAAATTCATTATTTCAGTATAAAACACGAATTCAACGATAATAGAAAGTTCCTTACGGGTAACATTTGGGACGTCCATGTTATGAGTAGAAGGAGAAATATCTATCATGAAATAGATGTTAAAATATACTATACGTAAATAGACCAATTCGAAGATCACTCAATCACACCCACCTTCGAGTTTCTTTCCAGTAAAAATATCGAGACCAACAAGGTGAACTTTCTGTATTATCCAAATAAAGAAATCGTCGAATCAACGTTGCTATTATTTTTGTACTTCTAAATATATATAGAAATACTTGCCGCGTGCCCATGTTTGCCGGTCTTACTGGTAGACATTTCGACGATCTTACATGGTCTACCCTTAAGTAGAACATAACCATTCTAGAAACGAAAATGTTCTATTCAGTAAATAGGATTAATAATTTTCCACATTCTACTACATCAATACCTTTCTGAGAGCAGAGCATTGAATAGGGTAGGTGGCTGAAGCACCGGATCCAGCTTCCTGGAAATCGTGTTGATGTTCGTCGTCTCCCATTATATATGTATTTTTTTTGTAACAAAGAAAAATTAATAAATAACGTTAAAAAGGAGAAACGGGATTACTGAAAGATGGCGGTAGAGAAAGGAGAATTATCATAAACTGCAAGAAATGTAATTTATATACCTGTATACGTAATGATCTCGGGGTTTGATACCAAGATCAGGGTCTTTGTTGTAAACTTTGGGGCATTAAAAAAAAAAAAAATTATAGATCAAATTTGGTATTGATTATATGCAATGGCTTAAAATCTAGAACATAAAAAATAGTAACGCATATAATAATCTATTTGTAACAGCCTGTTACGTGCTTATTTGTAACAGTTTTATTTAAAATTTTACTAAGATAACACCTATTGCACTTTTAACAAAAAATGATCCTCTCACAATTCTGTATTAATTTTGACTCTAACCCTAACTTTAACTCTACTTTAACATTAATATGGCCTTATTGGCTGTTACAAATAGACTTTTTTTAAAAATTATAACTTACTGTAAATCCTTATGATATTATTATAACCAAAAAGATATATAGCCAATTTACTATTTTTTTTTTTTAATTCACTAGGTGGTCCTGTTATGTTTTATTGTGAAAACTATAGTTACATGTGCAAATGCTATAACTATGGTTTGATCTACTGATCTAAGACTAAAACTATAACTTGGCTAGTTACCATAGATACTTAACTGCAACCTGCCAAGGATAGATATAGTCTCACTATACCTGTTGTACCTAATGGCCTCTGGATCACAGCTCATCAACAAAGATCTATTATTTCGTCCAAACCATCTATTTTCTTTAAAACTTCTTTTACCTAGATTTTGACAAAAAAATTGAATAACTACTATTTGCAACTAACAAAAAAATAAAACAAAATATACAAAATATATGAAGAGGGTATAAAGGAGCAAGTTAAAGAAAATAAAAATTGGAAAAATCTACATATCCTATGTGAAAAAACCTAATAAAAATGGACAAGATAAAAAAAGCAAAAGAAAAAAGTATAACCAAACATATACTGTATCATTAGCAAATATATTCAAGTACTTGTAAACTACTTAATTATTGCTATAAAAGTACTTATTATAAGTATTTATTAAACTAAAATCAACTCACTTTATACAAAATAAGTGGTTATAATAAATATTTTTATAGTAGTTATTAAATTTTGCAGTAAGGTTAAATAAATGTTTAAAATAAGTATTTAATAAGTACTTAGTTATATTTTAAATTTTAAATAATTTTTTTTTTAAATATAATATAAAGGTATTAATTATAATATTATAATTATATATAGTATAACTTATAGTATATACAATTAAAATTAAAATTAGAAGCTAAGATCAAAATTGTGCAAAAATCATTTTTTATTAGAATACCAAAGTAGATTTATTTGTAAAATTTTGAGTTATAATAAAAATGAGTAAAAAAATTTTTATTTAAAAATTTTGTCTCTTTATAGTACTTAATAAGTATTAATTGCCAATTCGCCTAAGAAGGATAGAATTCTATATGCGCAAATTACTATTAAATTTATATATATTATGAAATCTTCTTTTCCTCTATAGCTAAATATTTTTTTTATTATGCTAATATATTTTGACTTACTAAGCAGAAATGTAGAGAAAATGTTTTTATATATAATATAATAAAATTATTAAAATTAATTAAGTAAATTATAAGATATTTAAAATTTAAAATTTGCAACTATATAAAATTTTTATATGTTTAGAGAAAAAAAAGATTTCATCACTATATAAAATACATAGTAATTTGCGCTATAGTAACTATATAATAATACTATAGTTCTTATATGGATTGCTAATTAAATTTAATTGCTTATTTAATCTAAGTTTTAAAATTAAATAATTATTTAATATTATTTATTATAGTATTTAAAAAGTATTTAAATTAATTACTTACAGTGGGGGACATATTATTGTGGACACTTTTTAAAAATTTGTAGAAAGCTAAATATGTACTGTAAGATATAAAGCTAAAAATTAAAATATAAATTCTTTAAATCTTTATATCTTTTAAATAAAAAAAAGATCATAAAATTCTATGCAGTACTTTTTAAGATAATTAAACTATAAAATATTGTGCAATGTTACACAAGTATAAAAATAGTAATTTTTTAAAACTTAGTTGTTATAATTGCTGTATATTAAAAGTAGTACTTGGACCTGGATATCCGGTTACCCGATTTACTCTACCCGTTTTATGAAAGCCGGATACGGATAACTGTCAGTTTTTATTTTGCGGATAACCAGATAAACCTATGGATAACCGGATAACTCTACGGATAACCAATTGACCCCACGGATATTTGATTAATTCTACAGATATCCGGATAACTACAGTGCTTAAAGCATCAAATTTACCGGTATATGTGATCTTTATTTATTATATTTTATATAATATAATTACATTAATTATATAAAATAAAAAAAAACTATTTTAGAACTAAATTCTAAAAAAAAAAAAACCACATTTTAATATTTCGAATGCCATCCTTTGGCCTTATAAATTGCCATCACATGAGCAGACATACTACAGATAAGCGAACGAATATACTCAAGTGATATTTTATACCATTCTTCTTTTACATAACCAATTCTTCATAAGTTTCGGGTGTTGGCCTTCTATTACGTAACATTGAATCACATTGAATCAAAACGTTCACAAAGATTTTCGATCGGATTCAAATCAGGACTATATGGACCCAATCTAATATATCGAAACCATGAGATTTCATTCACCATTCTGAATAATTCGATGTATGAATAGAAGCTAAATCTTGTTGAAATATTAAATCTATTTCATCCAGATATTTTTCTAATAAAGAATTTGCCCAAGGAATAAAATATTTTGCAAGAATATCAACATAACTATCTGAATTCATACTTTTTACTTCCACTAACGGTGCAACTCCCCACCAAGAAAAACAACCCCAGAATATAACGGAACCACCATCATACTTCACAGTTGTATTTATACATTCTCTATGATATTTTTCAGTAACTCGGCGCCAAACTCTTTCACGACCGTCTGATTTGTAATGGCAAAACCTTGATTCATCACTAAAAACGACATTTTTCATTCGTTTTTCCATTTTAAATGTTCATGATACCACTTTTTTCGTTCTTTTGCTTTTTTTTCATTTAAAAAAGGTTTTTTATAGGCTATGCAGTTTTTCCAGCCTAAATTGTGGTACTTTCAGGTGGTTTTGGTGGTAAGTGTCGTTCCAAGTTGGAGATTTAGCTCATTTGTAATAACAGCCAACAGTGCTCTACGATTATTATTTGCAATACAACTAAAGCACTTTTATCATGTTCTTGACGACTAGGGCGTTTGCTTTGGTGTTTTTAGCCTGTTTTGTTGTACCAATTAGCAGTATCATATACCATTAACTTCAGAAATCAAGAGCTTGGGCATATAAAGTGGTCTAAAACCACGCAAGTAAGTGCCGATAATACGGCTTCGTTGTTCTTGAATGAGCTCTTTACGGGAGATTTTTTTGCCATACAAAAAAAAATAGTGTAACTTCCAAAAACAATATCAAATATAAAAAACAATTTACTAAAAAAAAAAGATTATCATTTATATATCTAAGATACATGATTTGAAAATTAGTGGGACACGCGATGAATTTTGTAACTAAGTAATGCAGTGGCACCCGCGGATACCGCAGATACTGCGGATACCCGCAGGTACTGCAGATACCCGTGGATACTGCGGATATGAGCGGTTATCCATTAGGTTATTCGTTTAAAATTGACGGATGACGGTTACCATTTGTAAGACATTTATAACACCCGGATATACAGTTAACCGTGCAGATATCCGGATAAGGTGCTCATGGGTCCAAACACTAATTAAAAGTTAATTTTTTATTAAGTAAACAAAACTTTTTTTTAAGTGAAATTTGTTCAGTATATCAAATTATATATAATTCTAAATTTTTAGAAATTTTAAAATAATTTTAAGTTAAATACTATTAGTAAATATAAAAGATAAATTATTTAATTTAAAATTAATAAACTGCTAAAAATAGTAATTTTATTACTATCTAATAAATTTTTTTCAAAAAATTATAAAATTTTCAGAATATATATAATTTGTTATACTATATAATTTTATTTAAAAAAAATTGCTAGTTTATTTGATAAAAAATTAAGTTTATATATTACTATATATATATTTTTTTTTTTGTGTTAAAGTTCCCACTTTGGGTGAGAGTTTATTTAATCAAGCCTGTGGATCAAGGGCGCCTCTTTGGGTGCACCCACAATTGAGTTACATTGAATGAGAGTATAACTAGCCACACGTACAACTTTTGGTTGTCTAATTTAAATAGTCCGCCTGAAGGTTCTACACTAGTTGCCATACCTACAACCCAACTAGGGGATTGCCTATTTAAACCCTCTGGTCCAACGCTTCGCATGTCAATCCTACTTGTGATCACCGGTACAGCCCTCCGATACATTAGTCAGTCGAAGACAGTCCCAGATGCTACCTACATCCTCTTAGGACTAATTTATCCTTCGCGGGTAAACTTGGTAGAGCAGTCCCTGTCCCACACAGGTATTACCTACACTTCGGTAACTTACGCACTCACCGAGGCAAGCAACTTGCAGTCAGGGGGTACCTAACCGCTACCATTACCTACTTCTGCCCTTGTAAGGTTCATACCGATCCCGGTACTCACCATTACTTTCCTACCGGTCTATTACCGGGTGCCCCAAACTTCCAAACCAGTTGGCCCAGAAGGGTTGATCTACCCAGCATTAGGTGCTACTATGGTTTTTCTTTCCCTGGTACCTAATTCCAGAACATAGGTCCTTTTCCTCCGGTACGACTCCGGCGGCCAGGTTGGTGGACCCTCTCCTCCGAAGGTCATGTCGTCCAGTTCTCCAGCTCTGGTTTCTGATATTCCGGTTCTGGTAGCACCGTCAAAGATCATTGCTACCTCCTTACTCGGGACTTTCCAAATGGGTTTCCATTTACCAAGTTCCTTGAATATGTCTGTATCACCAGAAACAACTTCGCCAAAAAGCTACAATTCAAGATGGTAACCAAGGACTACAGGTAATATACCCAACCGATCGACAGAAAATGGTTACTGTAATACAGGTCTATTTTTCCAAAGCGTCGCCAGTGGGATTTGAACCCTAGACCTGCCACTTGGAGGGTGACAACTTACCAACTTCCCTAAGTCGCCACACCCTTATATTACTATATTTAATAAGTCTAATTACTATTAAAACATAGTAAAATATAGAAAATCATACTTATATAAAATTCTAAATTTAGGTTTAGGCTGCAGATAAGTATTTAAATTTACTTAGATATATGTCTAAGTTTTTATTCTTAGCATTAGATTTAAAAAAAATGAAATTTCTTTCAGTATTGTAAAAAGTTTCTATTAAATTTAATAAAGATAAAAGCAAGGTCTCACCTTAATATTTAAAAAAAAAAAAAATTAAAATTCTAAATTTTACTTAAACTTAATTATTTTAAAATCTATTGCATAGAATTTTTTAAACTTTTTTTTATTTTGAAAGATGTAAATTTGAAGAATTTATATTTTCATTTTTAGCTTCATATCTTACATATTTAGCTTTGTACAAATTTTTAAAAAGTGTCCACAATATTATGTCCCCCCACTGTATTTACTTAAGTGCTAAAATTAAACAATTATTTAATATTATTTATAATAGCAATTTAAAAATATTAGATTTAAATATTTTTATTATATATATTTATAAAGGGCATCTCAGGGCATAGATATATAACTTATATATCTTTAGCCTTTTGGGCAATTAAATTGCAAGAAAGTCACGTGATCACTATTTTTAGTGATTATGTGATCACGTGATCACATCAGATGGGTCAACTGCTTTCATATAACCCGGAACCATACTAACAGATCGCAATCGGAATCAAACATTAAAAAAAAACATTAAAAATTTTCAAACTTTTAAATCAAAACATCTTAGGCCTTACAAACTTATACTATTGGTTCTCATATCACCAAGTAACCTTTCATGACCCGGCGACCCGGATTTTAATTTTTTTTTTAAAAAAAATTTTTTAATAAAAAAATTTTATTTAAAAATTTTATTGCCTTACAACCAGATACCCAATAAAAAATTTCATATTAAAAATTTAAACTTTATTCTTTATACTGTTATAAAGGCAAACTTTTTTCCTTAGAACATATTGCACTGATCAATAACACCATAGGCGCGTTTTAGTAAAAATTTAATAATCTTTACTATATTAAAAATTCGCTCTGTTTGCATAATTATGAATGGAGAATTTCTATTGGCTAATATATTAAAAAATTAAAATTTCAAAACCCCACCTCACTGACCCGGCCGGGATATGAGAACCAATAGTATAAGTTTGTGTGGCCTTAGTAACCACCTTACTAAACTCAATAAAAATTTTTTTATTTGAATTCTATAGATTTATATAATTCAAATAAAAAAAATTTTACTGAGTTTGGTCAGGTGGTTGTGGAGATATCTTCGCATTAACTTAGCTTGAATCTGCGAAACCAATCAAAAAAATAATTATGTCCAATTTTTTTTAAATACAAAAATACTTTATTAATATTTTTAATTTATTATACTTTATTATAGTATTAGGGTTCCGCAATTTGATTTGATCTTCAAATATTTGAATCAAATATTTGATCAAATTCAAATTCAAATTTGACTATATTTGATTTGATCAAATTCAAATATGACCAAATTTGATTTGATTTGACAAATATTTGATTTGATTTGAAAATTACTATTAAAAATTCAAATTCAAATCAAATTCAAATTCAAATATTTGAATCAAATCAAATTCAAATCATAGTCAATTTGATTTGATCAAATTCAAATTGATCTAATATTTGATTTGATTTGAATTTGAGGAACCCTATATAGTATAACACGTTAATTACAATATTATAACATCATAAACCCGTGAAAAGGAGAGAGAAAAAAATCAAAGGTTTCGCGATAAAATACTATTTAACCTACACGTCAGAACCACTTTGAACCACTACCAGAATCTCCTCTGTTTTCATATACCCATACCCATTAAGAAAAAGACCAAAGAACGACGAAGTTAGAAGCAAGGCGGTGAAATCATTCCCGTGAAGGCTCTAACAATGAAACTAGACGCGACAAGACCTACCAACAAAAATTTCAATGACGACACTAAAGTAGCAAAACATGCCTGTAAAAGCTCCAACGACAACGACGACACTATAACTACGACATCATAACGACTTGCTTATTATTTTGGCAAAGAAAAGTTAACTCAAGAAAGAGAGAAAAAAAAAACCTTTCCCAAAAGCATAAGCTTTCAAAACGACGATACCTTAAAAATGATGATACCAAAATGACAGAACGCACTAAACCCACAAAGGAAAAAGTTAGTTTAATCCAAGAAAAAAAAACCCCAATAAAAAAAACTATTGTACTTATCTTACAAGATCCAGTTCCAGTGAAGCGAAACTGAAAGACATACTGAAATTGCTCCAAGGTCAGAAGCACTCCAAGAACGAAACTTAAAATTACCAAAGACAAAATCCAACAAACGAACGATGAAAATCTAGATTCCTCACAAATGATATTACCGAAACGGTATAATCAACAACTATACCGAAATGACGAATCCTGATATCTCCACAAACAATAGTTCCGAAATAACGAAAGCCCCAATTTTTACACAACAACACCCATTACAACGGCTCCCTACTTGGTTTTCCAGCAAAACAAACCTAAAAAAGAAAGAAATTGTTATTTAAAGAAAAAAAAAAGCAATAAAAAAGAAAACTATATATCTCAGAATCCCAAATTAAATCTCCACTATCCAGTATTCCAGAAACCAAATCTACAAAGAGAAGCTGGTGTTAGTTTGAAAAAAAACTGAAAAAAAAATAACAAAAAAACCACTTATCTTACAAGACAACAAGACCGTTTCTACCTGGTTCTCTAGCGAAATAAAAATAAATGAGAATAAAAAAAAAAACAGATCTACTAGATTATCAAAAAAAAACCTATCTGATTTCAGATTACACAAAAGCAAGCAGTCAACTAGTCCGACATGATCACGTGATTACGTTATTGCTAAAATAGCGATCACGTGGCTTTCTTGCAATTTAATTGGCCAAAAGTAGGGTTGGGGCACAGGGGCATAGGCATGCCTGTGTGCATACCAAAACGCAAAAGCATGCCAAGTCACATGATACAATTGTTCAATCCTATTGGTCAAAAATTAAATACTTTACAATAACAATTTTTTTATTTTTTATTCTTTATTCTTATATTAAACAAAAAAATCTTCTAGATATTTACTCTTGCAATTGATAACAAGTACTGTTGGTTTGTCAATTTTTTTTATACTATACATATTTCATTTTAATCTGATGTTATTTTAATCCGTCACAATAATCCTATAAAATGATGGTTATAGTAAACTTATTTGTTTAACTGTCTCATATCTAAACTTATAAATTATTTGATCCAAAAGCTCATCTCATTCCAAAATAACAGCACCTTACAAAAATAATAAAACACCTCAATAATAAAAGCCCAAATTGCATGTGTATACATTAAACCTAATACTTTATAGTTTTTATAGTATTGCGTATATCAAAAAAGATATATGACAATTATGCCAAGTTCGGGGTATCTTAAAAAGTATCTACCTAATAAAATGAGACTTAAAAAAAGAAAGCTAAGCTTGGAAAAGAAGTATTTAACGATCTTCAATGAACGCCTATATAGTAAATCATATAAAATATTTGGGTCAGCTATAGGTTTTTAAGCTATAATTATAAACGATTTTGATTGGTTAATTTGTCATCATGTGTTTTATTTGGGCATGCCTACCAAGGTATACCGATTTTTTTACCTGTGCTCCCAACCCTAGCCAAAAAGCCAAAGATATATAAGTTATATTGTAATATAGTAACTTTTAGGCAAAAAACTATATTACTTGACTTAATATGTAAGAGGATAAAAAATGTGTAAGTAATAAGAAAATTCAAAATAAGATTTAAGAAACAATTAAAAAATTAATAAAGATACAGAAAGAGATATTTGAGATAAAAGAGATTTAAACCAAATTAGAGAAAGAGCTTTTATTCGATAGATAAAGGGTCAAAAGATAACAAGACAATAGTTTTATATTCAAAGAATAATAGTAGTTTATTAAATATAATATATTAAGTACAAGAATTATTTAGAAAAGAACAAAAGTAGAGAACTGAAGATGCTTTGTCTTGGGGAAAAAGGCAGGGTTTTAGTATTTTTACTATAACAAAAGATAATAATAAGATATAATAATGAGGTATTATAATAAGATATAATAACAAGATAGAATAATGAGATATTATAATGAGATATAATAACAAGATAGAATAATGAGATGTAATAATAAGGGGGCATCCAGAAATAACGTTATACAAGAGGGGGGAGGGGGTCTGACAAAATATAACGATTTTTCTCTTAAGTAGAGGGGGTCAAAAAAATATAACGCAATTTTTTTAGAAAAAATCGTCTAAAAACTGATCTAGTGGTCCAGATTTAATGATTTTGGTACCATTCGATTCGTCTCAGTGAGAGGAGTCGAATGGTATCAATTTCATTTTATTTGGATCACTGGATCAAAAGTTATTGGCCAAATACTATTGGTTATTATGTTTTCTTATAAAATGACTATAAAATCAATAGTTTTTTGTGAACAACTATTGATCCAGTGATCCAAATGAAATGATTTTGGTATCATTGGATTCGTCTCACTGAGACGAATCGAATGGTACCTAAATCATCCAAATCGGATTACTGTTCACAATATATTCAAGTTTTTGTAAAATTTTATATATAAACATACGGATTTTGAAAAATTTTTTTATATAGTAAAGGTGGGGTCAAGCGTTACTATGAGGGGTTACATAATATATAGTTATTAGATGCAAAGCATCCAATAACTGAAGTTATTTGGCATGTTGTAATGATAATATCGTGATCTGCATGATCATGATATTATTATTACACATGACAGATAACGGAAAGTATCTGGGTCAGAATTTGATCAGGAGATAGCTGGGCCCCGCAGGGGCCCAGGCATCTCCTGATCAAATTCTGGCCCAGATACGACAGTTATTGGTGCGTAGCGTCCAATAACGGTATTATCCGTCAGATTACGACGATCGGGCATAACATGAAGCGAGTAAATAAGTTTTAATTAAAAATATATAAAAATCGTATAATGTAAGCAAGAAATAGTGTAAGAGTATTTAAAAAGGATTGCTAAGTTGTTTCGAATTATCAAATCGTAAAACTTTTTCAAGCGCTTCGTCCTATCTAAAGAATTTTACAATGTGAAACTATACTGTACATGCTTCGATTATTAGAGAATTTTAAAACTATGAAGTTTAAAATTAAAAAAAAACCGTGTTTCGGAAATATGTGGACACACCTTATTCGTGTATCAAATTTTGAAATCGGAAAATGAGATTTCTATTTAACGAAATAAACAAACTTTTCAACGATGACAAAAATCATTATTACAAATTTATCAGAAATGAAATAAAGTCGATACATCACTTATTTGAAAATAAATATGTTATCTATTTCTGTCAAAATTAGATTCCCGCACGTTAATTCTGTAATTTTGAAATCTACTACTATCAGAAATTTACAAAACAAGTTACTATTTTTAACTCATCGATCTATCTAGTGAATTTTAAAACATGAAATACTTTGATACCTCTAGAAAATTTTAAAATATAAGAAACTACTCGAACACTTCGATTTTTTCAAAATTTATTTAAAAGTACATAGCAAAGTACGTCGTAAAATACATACGTACGTATGTACAGTACATATCGATAAAATGAAATAAGCTACATACGTACGTATCAATTTTTGCCTATAACCAAAATAAACTATCATTTTTTGCCAAATAACCAAAATAAACTATCAATTTTTGCTGAATAACCAAAATAAACTTTTTTTCTGCCAAATAACCTGAATTATTTGGCAGCCTGATCATAGTAATCTGATGGATAACGTTATTTATGGATGCCCCCTAAGATATAATAATGAGATATAATAATGAGATATAATAATAAGATATTATAATAAGTTAATAGTGAGTTATTATAAGAAATTATAGTGAAAATAGCTCCTTTTTAAGAATGGAAAAAAGTTTTTCTAATAAAATTAATACTACAGATTTGATTGCTTAAATAAAAATTGTACTATTTTAATACTTTTATAATATTTTCCTAATACTAATATGGTCCAGTGCAAAAACATTTGTACACCAAATTTAAACTATTTTTTTGCTACAATTAAAAATTAATAAATTATTAATAGTATATATAAATTTTTTTTATTTTTCAATAAAATAGTTTTTAAATTAGAATTTTTGATTTTTTCGCATATGCGATACACCACACCCTATAAGATCTGGTGTAATATGAAATCAAAACAATAAATTAATTTGTTAGTTTAGGGTTAGAGTAAGGGTGAAAGATAGGGTTAGGGTAAGGGTTAGGGTTAGAGTAGGGCAATTTAGCAAGATATACTAACCCAAAACTTCGAGAAAAATTTTTTTTGTTAGTGCATGAGAGATGATTTCATAGGTATAATTTTATGTTATAGCTGATTTTGAAAACAAATCGTAATCGCTTCGATTTCATTTTACACCTGATCCTGCATTCTAATTGGTTGATCAAGGGGTGGCAGTACATCGCCATGGCGGCAAATTATAAAACCCTTTAAATTAATTATTTATATTATTTTTATTATTATATTCTTGTTATACTTTTATAATTAATAATAAAAAACTTTTTTGATTTAAAAAATAATAAAAAAAGTTGGGTTGAAAAAAATTACATATTTGCTATTTATAGACAAAATATGCAGTGTAACATGCTTGTGTTATGCAAGCGCTTTGGTGTGCATATAATAAATATACTTTATAATTTTTATTAAATTTGAATTACAAGTTATAGAGAAATTAAGCTTCAAAGTTATTCAATTCAATTTAAAAAATTTGTCAAAAATAGTATCGTTTAATTTAAAATCTATATACTGAGCTAAGTTTTCAAAATTATAAAATAAAACCAAAATATAAATTCTATTAAATAATATCTTTTAAATAAAAAAAAGTTTATTTACTGACCTGGATAAGATTGGTAAAATTTCTATATTAGAAATTGGGGTAAAATTCCTATAATATTAATTATATGCTAAAATCTGAGCGGAGTCAAATGAAAAGTATTTTTTTATTAAATTAACGACACATGTCGATTAATTGAAAGTTGTAAAGCTCATCAAGATGCATCTAACGGTGGTTATATTTTATTTTCTATATAAAATAATCAAATAAAAGCTATAATAAACTTTCCTATAATCTAAAAATTATATTTTTTTTAAAAAAAATTATTAAGTTTATATGCAAAAAAATTTTTTATTAAGTTTTATTTGGTGTACAAATATTTTTGCACCGGACCATATTTAAAATTATACTAATATAACAATATATCTCTGGCCAGAGATGCCTAGAAATTCCTATTTATAAATTATTTATAAAATAATTAAAATTAGTATTTAATTTAGAGTAAATCTATTTGTCACTAGCGGTAACAATCCTGTGCCAACCGTGCCAATAAGAATCAAGATTAGGTGTAATATTATACCTAATTATGTAATATGAAAATGAAGCAAAAAAACGCTGTTTTCAAAAATATCACAATAGCTGAAAATTTTAACTATGAAACTACCCTTTATTCTAGCAAAAAAAAATTCCTTATGAAATTTACTATATAGTTACCTCTAATCCTAACCCTAATCCAAACCCTAATTCTAACCCTAACGAAAATAAATTTATACGCATTTATGTTTGTTTTGATTATACATTACACAGGGGCATATCACCGCCGGTAACAAGCACATTTTTCTTTAATTATATTTTAACAATAAATAATTATTTATTTTAAATACAAATAAATACTTATAGAGCACTAATACTTAATAAATACTAGGATAATGTACAGCATTGTGTGTTCGAAGCGCAATAACAACTAAGATCTAATTTCATTTTTTGATGCAACACAAATCAAAAAAATACGATACATCAAAAATGTAACTGTTATATGCATGTGGACAGATACCAAATACAGAAGTTACATTTTTGATATTACTATTATTGATGCATCAAAATGTAAGTTTTTTATTACCTTATATAAATATATAAAGTCCTCTGCTACGCTCTGAACAACAATTTATAAGTATTTATTTAATAAAACTATTAAAAAAATATAAGTTACCTATTTTTTTAATTTCCTGATGATATGTTATAAAAAGAAAGAAAAAAAGAAAAAGAAAAATCTATATAAAATTCTATTAGTGGTTTCTTTAAAAAGACCTTATGTGTCATTTATTATTTTTTCTGTTTCCAAAATTTACTTGTGACCTTGAATTCAAAATAGTCAGTGCCTTCCTAATTGGGATGAAGTAAATACTGCTGATCTTCTGAAGGGAGTATGCCAAAAAGCCCTCTTTGTTAAAATTTTTGGGAGAAATATTGACACCAAAAAAAATTTTATCAGATTGGAAGAAAAAGTAAAAGTTACACTATACAGAATAATATATTTAACTAGACCTTTGCTTCTATATTCATATCTATAGGACTTGACAAAACTTCAGATTTGCTTTACTATATCTTTACCTAATAGTACCAAAGCCCACCAAGGTGCCTTACTTAAAAGTTTGTATGTCTTTTTATCTCTATTTCAGGCCGCAAAACATATAGTAAATGGTCTTTGTACCTGATAGTAGCTTGGTGAGTTTGGTTATATTAAATATATTAACTATAAAATTTTTCTTGGTTCAATTTTTGTAAAAAGTTTAGTATGAGAGATTGTCGAAAAGAGTTAGTTCATTTGATATCTTTTTTTTTTTTTGTATTATATTTTTTTATTAATTAAGATAAGATCTTGATTTATTTAAATTTTTTTCATCTTAGGCGATCTCAGCAGTACTTTATTAATATGCTAAGTATAAAAAAATTATAATTGTTTACTACTAATTTAAAAGTCTGATATCATCTGGCTGCCATCTGTAGATACAGTGCTCAAATGCAACCCACTGCAATAGCACAAATCAAAAAATAGGCACTATGTGGCTCTGTTAGACTACTTGCACTACAAAAAGTACATTCTACACCAAAATGGAATAAACTTCAATAGAGGTGAGAAAACGATACTAAAACTAAAAGGAGTAATGTAAAAGAGGGAAATGGGTAATGAACAACTAGAAAAAACCAAAAAAAAACAATCCAAAAGAAACAAAAGGGGTAGGAAAAAATTAAAAACCTCTATTGAACAATCTACAACAGATAGGTAAAAAAATCTAACTAAAAGTTAAACTAATCTACTAACTAAACCTAATTTTTCTACTAATGGTTTCCTCCACAAAGTCTCACGTGTTATTTTTTGTTTATTTTGTTACCAAAACTAACTCATAACCTTGAATCCAATATAGTAGGTGCCTTTTCAATTTGGATGGAGTAAATACTACCAATCTTTTGGAAAGAGTACGTCGAAAAGCCCACTTTGTTGAAAAAATTTTTGAAAGAACCATCGACACCAAAAATTCTACTTGTAGTTTTCAAAAGAGAGTGTATTCTTTTTTAACAAAAAACTCGTCATTTTCTTTTTCCTCCCTTTCGGGAGCTAACCCTGATACTAGATTTTTTGGTAAGTGATAAACTCTAAGCCTGTCGACAGGCAGTTTATGAAATTTGTCTCTAAACAACAGGTGCCGTCCCAGCAGTGAGTGATGAACTCTGAAGCTACTAGCAGATAGTCTATGACCTCTATCTCTAAATAATAGATGCTGTCTTACGGGATTTCTTAAAAGTTTCTGGCTTATTTTAGTTTTTAGTAAAGAAATTTTTAGAAATTATGAGTACAAGTGATTGTCAGAAAGAGTAAAAATTTTTTGTATTCTCTAATTAATTAACTATAATAATAAACTAAATATATACTATATATTAGTAGTATTGTTATAGAATAGTTTTCTTGTTCTATTACTAGAACACTTTAAAGAATAGCAATTGTAAAACAAATAGGTGCAAAATATAGAATACAATTGTGCAATATTGTTTTATTAGTTTTATTTTATTTTTTTAAAGAAAAAGGTTTTTCGTGCACTCGCATAGTAATGTACCCCCTAAAAAATTATTATATCTATCACTACCATATTAAATATAAAACTTTATTGGCTATGCAAATTTACTATTATTATCGCTCTTAAAAGTAACATTGCAATTTGCAAAATGATTTTTGATCAATTTGTAGATTGCTGCATCTGTATACTTTTACAATCGCATGATTGTAGTCCGACTGCACGATTGTACAAAATGATTTTTAGCAAGTATAACTATATGACTAACAAAGATTATGAAAATAACGTGTTCCTATTGAATTTTTGACTTTGAAATCACTTAATAACACAATGGGACAACAATTGAGTGATTGCTGGATAAGCAACGATCCACGCATTTTATTATTTGCAAATTGCAATAATTGGTCGATCAAGCATCTATAATACAGTAAGTAATACACGTAGGCGTATTTACATATCTTTTGAAAACAAATAAAGCAGCAGTATTTTTTTTTGATACAAAGGCTTTTTTTCCTTGAGATTTTGCTTCTCTGGTTACGAGATTAGAAAGGCGTGAATAGTTGCGCTTTGTAAAAAAAACTGGTGTTAATATAGTTAAATTGCTTAAGTAAATCCCGTAGAAACCAACAAAAGCGACAAAGGCATAAACCAGTAATAACGAAACCAATAAAGGTGTAAACCTAGTAACGAAAAGAATAACGTGTATCTCACAACGAAGAAAAGGTGTATCACAACGAAAAAACATAACCAGGACAAAAATAAATCTAAAAACCCATATTCTGAAGTACTATAGTACAAGCCTCTAACTTCCCGGTATTTACTTGCAATGTCATATGATATAGCTTCGACAGAAGCAAATATTTCACAGGTAATAGAGTGCTATAATTTATACTATATTTATACTATAGTTATACATACTCTATATATTTACTTTATTATTATTCTATACATCAAATAAGATAGCGCTTAGTAAAGATAATCTAAAAAAAAATGAGGTTAGCGACTAGCATGCGATAATAATAAGTTTGAAGGATCGATAGATAATTCTGTAGTTATTACTTGTGAGAATAGCGAGTTGGGCCTTTCTAAGAAAATTCATGAAGGAGGAAAGTTTCAAAGTTGGGAAGAAGCACTTGAAGAAATCTTACTTATCTGAAAGCAAAAAAAAATCTACTTTACTTATCTAAAACAAAGGCGTTATCGTTCTATATTTTCAATTTTCAATTATTTGTATTATCTGATCAAAAAAGAAATAAAATATAATTAAAATTATATAAAGACTACCTATCTGAAACCTGGATTGTATAGTGTTATTCACAACACAAAAAGAAAAAAAAACAAAAATAAATATAAATAAATCTTAAATAAAGTCACTATGCAAACCCCTTCAGGTTTTACTATGCCTCTTCCAACACAAGGTCTACGTTGGACTGGTTTTTTCTGTTCTGAAAATAAAAGAGGAGAAAAAAGATACACCATGAAATGCAAACGTTGTTTAACTGGACTGAGTGGTAAGCCCAAAAAGCTTCACCAGCATGTTCTTCAGTATAATGACTAGCCCTTTCTTGAAAAAACCACCTACCTTTACAAAGTTGCTAAAGAAAGTTCTTTATCTCGCAAACGCACCTGTGATGAAGAAGATACTTTAGTCGATCCAATTATTCAAGATGATGATAGCATATCAGAATCATCTTTATCCCATCCTTATCAAGGAACTATTGTTAAATAGTTCGCACCATCTTTATCTCAAATACAGTCTGAAAAACTTCATCAAAAACTTCTAAAAGCCATGATTTATGGAAATAATTCTTTTTATTTTGTTGAGAATCCATATTTTCAAGATTTTCTTAATGAATTAAATCCTTCTTACTACCTTCCTTCTCGAAATATGATTAGAGGGCGTCTCTTAACCAAGATGTTTTCGAATTATACTCTAGAAAAGTTAAATACCCTTCCTACCTTTACAGATCTTACAATTTCTCTTGACAGATAGATGGATAATTCAGAAAATTCAGTCTATGAATTCATGGTCCTTAAAGAACATCAGAAGTTTGTATTAGATATTCAGGATTTATCTGCATGTCATCACACTGCAGAATTTCTTCAAAATAAAGTGATGAAAATTTTGTCTACAAATGGCATCCAAAAATTGTCTATTATTGCCTGCGTCATGGACAACTCCTCGAATATAAGAAGAATGATTCATGTAAATATAAATATGTCAAATATATTAAAAATGCCAAAATTATTATAGCTTTTGTCACAACTAGTTGCGACAAAAGCCATAAGAATTTTTGATTATAAATCTAATATATAAAACTTACACAGTATATTACAAAAATTAGAAAAAAAACCCTAACATTATCCCCATTCGTTGCTGTTTGCATGTCTTTAACTTGATTGTTAAAGACTTTGCTAGCTTCCCTAGTATCATTTTGGTGTGTAAGAATAATCAAAAACTTGTTAATTTTTTTACTTCATCGCATATCTGGAGTAGAGAATTGCAAAATTGGCAAAAAAATCATAAAATCAAACATTTCTTATCCATATTTTGTGAGACAAGGTGGTATTCACTTGCCAAAGTTTGTTTGGGTGTATTAACCTATGAAAACGGTTTCTAGCACTGTCTTTCGTTAAGTGAGACTTCAAATATTAAATATCCTAAAATTGAGAACACTACTGTCAAAAATCTTATTCATGATAAATATCACTTCACCACAAATGATGTACTGGTAAAAGTAATCAAGCCGGTTGTCAACACTATTGGTAGACTAGAATCAAATGATTCTACTCTTGCAGATGGTTTCAAAGAGCTCATTTATATCCACCAGCAAATATCCCAACTTGAGGTTTCTCTTGTTAATTTTAAAGCCCATGTCCTCTCTATCATAAGCAAACGTGCAAGAGACTTGATTCTGACATTTACTTTGTTGCACTCTTCCTCTCACTAGCCCACAAACAGTTGGCTATATCCAAAAAAATAAATAAAGAAACTATTAGCTGTGTGATACTTGAATTAGCTTGGGCGTGGGACTTCAATCAAAGAGATGCGAGTCTCTTATACAAGGAATTAATTGATTATAAGAATAACGATCCTCCATTTAATAATTTACCTCTGGGTTCCTCACGATCTCTGCGATCTTTCTGGGTTGAATTTAATGGATATGTGCCTCTTTTACGTCGGTTTGCAATGAAACTTTTTGCTATTGTCCCTCACGGTGCTAGTTGTAAACGGCTTTTCTCAATGCTAGGTTTGGTTAAAACAAAAATAAGAAATAAGTTAAGGTCTAAAAATCTTTCTATAATTGGCCAACTTAGAAATGAACTCAAAAAAGCTGTATCTAAAGTTAATAATAAATTTAAAAAATCTGTACCTGAACCTTCACTCTACGATGATGGAAGTATTGATATTTTCTTTGACGAAGGTAATCAAAATGAAAAATTAAATGAGCTAGAAGAATTGGATGAAGAATTAGAAGTTATAACAGAGCAAAATGAGTTGTCTATTATGGAAGAATTTTTTGATTTCGCAGCATTTGAGGAAGAACAAGAAATTCTTGAACAAGACTCATCTCAGATTAACTTAGAACTAAGTGATTGTGCCGAAAATGAATGGAGCATTGATGATATTATTTTTCAGGCTAAAAATAAATATATTAAATAAAAATTTGTAATTTTTAAATATATATATAAATTTTAAATTAGAAAAAAGAATAAAATTATTTTCTAAATCATGGTCATTGAACTCTTTCTGACGATCCTCTGGACCAAAACTTTCCATAAGCACCAACCTACAAAAATCTTGTAGTTAGTATTTTTATATATAACAAAAACTCTATCTAAAAGCAACTTGGATACAGGACTTCAGATTGCATGTGAGAAGACTGAAATAAGTGGAAAAAGATTTTTCCTTGTAGGTTTGGTTCTCCAGGTAGAAGACTTCGTTGCTATAGAAAACATAGTAGGGCTAAAACCCTAGAGTTTTTTTTTTGTCAAAAGATGTGGAAGTCTAGACAGAAACATACTTTTGGTTATCTATACTATTCTACAAAACGTAAAATTTATATATACTCTTTATATGCTTTGGTTCCCTGCTATCTCTCTTTGGTTTTTTCGAAATTTCACCAAAAAGTGGGCAATCCAGCTTACCCCTTCCAAAAGATCAGCAGTGTTTACTCCTTTCAAATTGGAAATACACCTACTTAATCAGAATCAGTCACGAGTGAATTTGAATCCTGCGAATAAACAAATGACACTGAGATGTTTTGGTAGAAAATTCGAGATAAAATTTCTTTCTAGAACTTTTCTTTAGGCGTAGTTTAGTTTTCTTTCTTTTATATATATAATACTTTGGCAGAATTTTGTTGCGCAGTATTATAATTTTTAAACAATAGTAGTATTAGTATTAGTATTAGTATATGTTATTTCCTCTCTTTTTTCTCGTTTTTTTAGATAGGATTAGTCAGTTTTGCCTTGTTTATAGGCTTTTTTTTTGTTTCTCTCATCTTTCATCTTTTTCTTTTGTTGTTGTTTTTGATTTTTTGTCTAGGTTTGATGCTATTTCCCCTTTTTTTTACAACCCCTTTTATTCTTTTATATCTCATTTTTTTCTTGAATAGTAGTATACAGATAATAATACATGCTATTATTATCTGACCCCACCATTGATACTAGGTGGGAGGGATTTGAAGAAAAATTCTATAAACTTGATAGCACTGACATTGAAACTCCATTCTCTTAGGAGTTTGGTGCAATGAGTTGCATTTGAGCGTTCTTAAAAGTAGCCGGATGATATTGGACCTATATAATACTATAGTTGGATAAATTAGTTCGTTTACTATTGTAAACTTCAGGATTAATAAACTCGTTAGGCTCTGGCAAGGCCGTCAAAGTTAAAAAAAAAAATATTATTTTCTAAAACATTTATTTGTTATGCCTTATATTACAAAAAAATTTTTTTATTTGTAAAAAATTAAAATTACAAGCATCATGTTCATGTGCATCGACGATTTATATATCTAGGGGCATGCTTCAGCTCGGAGCATGTCCTAAAATTTTACTGTGCCTCCTACTCTACCTACCAAACCCTAACCTTAACCCTAATCTGGCCGCTATTTGTTTTGTTTTGATTAATGTAAAATCAAAACAAATGATTGGTCGATCAGAGGTAGCGATGCATCGCACTAGTGATAAAAGATAATTGTCTTAGTTTTATTAGAAGAACTTTTCTCTATTCTTAAAAAGGAGCTATTTTCACTATAATTCTTATGATAGTATGTTATATTAGTATATTATCATAGTACATTATCTTAATACTTTATTTAGCACAATATCTTAGTACGTTATCATAGTATGTTATATTAGTACTAGAGATGGTAGTTGAATTCGGATATATATTTATATTTGGATTAATCTTGATTTTAAATAAATCTGGATTTACTTTTTTGTATATTTGTATCCGGATATAATATAAATTCAGATATAATAAATAAATCTGGATAAAAAATATATCTGAATAGAAAATATATCTGAATATATATTTATATCCGAATATGTGTACAGTATTGGGCAAAAATTGTTGAATACAGTAATTTGACAAATGATCATATGTCACTCTGCAGCATGTGTAGCCAATTCTTTGCCAAATTACTATATTCAACAATTGCCCAATATTGGTGTTATCCAGCAATTTATGATCATAATTGGTAGGGAGTCACTCGCTGAGTTTTAATTTAAATATACATATTTACATTGTAACACATGAAAAAATAACAAGAAATCATTTTATAATCATATGAGTTTGCCAAATAAATATTTATATCCGGATTTATATTTATATCCAGATAGAAAATAAATCCAGATATAAATATATATATCCAGATATAAATATATATTCGAATATAAATTTAGTGATTCTGGCCAATATGACAAAGTCGGCTAAGCCAAAAAATTTTTGGCTTAGCCGGTCGATTTTTTCAAAATCGGCTAATCGATTTTTATTTCCCCAAAAATAGAAAAATAATTTACACGTATTCACAAAAAGATTTTTTTTATAGTGATCGTCATGCCTATAATCAAGAAAAAAAACCTGTTAAAGCGATGCTTGGTTATACAATTCTCATACAATAGATAAATATAGTACTATAAGATGCATATCGTAATATTTAAATGCGTTTAAATGCACATGATACTATGTTGTAGAAAATAACTAAGTTTGCATGAGTTAACCTGGGTCACATGACCGAAGCCCATATGGCACAGGTTAACCACGCAAATTTAGTTATTTATACAATCCCTATTATTGTACGTGAACAACCCGTGCGTCACCTTCACCTCAATAAAAACAATAAAATAAATACTTCATACTTTTATCAATATTAAAGTGTTCCGATTTATTAAGTTATTTTTTAAACATGTGCTAATAAATGAGTGAAAAAAGTACAGGTTATTACATAAGACCCATACATTAAGTAATGTTTATGAACATTTGATCGAATTCGCAAATCAAAATAACACTCAGGCCATTCATTATTGTAATATTAGATTCTCTTATTTGTTTTTATTATTGCAATTGTCATATGTACGTACTTTTTTTCTACAAAAACATTTTATTGTACGCACATATATATTCATTCACCGCACGTGCAAATGCAACATTAATTAATAAAGTTTTATTCACATGCTAATAGTCTAATTAGAAAATCAGCTAAGCCAGCTAAGTCGATCAAAATTTATCGGCTTAGCCTAGCCGATAAATTTTGATCAGCCAGAATCACTATATAAATTTATATCTGGTTATATATTTATATCTGGATACATTCAGATATATTTTATATTCAGATTTAAAATAGATTAATCTGGATAAATTTTTTGATTTTATTTATATCCGGATAATAAAAATATATCTGGATTCTAACTCTAGTTAGTACGTTATCTTAGTATGTTATCTTAATATGTTATATTAGAATATTATCTTAGTATATTATTGTAAAAATCTCAAGTTTCTACAGATATATAAATGCTGCCTTTTCTTCCAAAGCAGAACAGGTTTGTCATTTACTTTTTTTTTCTAAAAAAATTTGTACTTTAAAAAAATTATACATAATAAATTGACATTATTCTTGAACTATAAATCTTTATTTTCATATTCTGTCTTGTTATTTTTTTTTGTTTATATTTCTCTTTATTTATACATTCCTTACTTTCTTACATGTTAAGTCAAGTAATATAGTTTCTTGTTTAAAAGTTACTATATTACAATATATAGTATAGTTTTATAATTAAAATAATATGGGGGTGTCAGTAGAAACCAGGCAAATTGTTTTTAGTAAGCTTTTTTAAAACTTTAAATTAAAATATCTCAACAACTATTAAACCAAACTTGATAAATTTTTTTTTTATTTTAATTCTATAACTAAATAGAATTAAAATAAAAAAAAATTTATCATGTTTGGTTTAATATTGTTGAGATATTTTAATTTAAAGTCTAAAAAAAATTTACTTATAAACAATTTGCCTAGTTTCTACTGACACCCCATATATATAATTTAATATAATTTTGGTTTTAAAAATTCTGTGCACCTGTACAGTCATGCATCCCCGTAATTGACCAATCAAAACCAATCATGTGAACATATAATTAATCGTTTGTAACCAGCCAATCAGCTTCAATTGAAATTTTATAAAAAAATTTTAAAAATTTTAAAATTTTTTTATTAAAAAAAAAAAGCATTACAACTAAAAAAAAATGCAAAAAAAAAAATAATACAATAACAAATTGCACTACAACTAAAAAAAAAAACTATACAAAGGACAAATATTTGCACCTTAAAACAAACTCAAACCCTAACTCTAACTCCAAAGCAACCAAGGACAATGGTACCAAAGCAACAACAAAACACAAAAAATGACTATTGTTACAGTAGGGAGGCCTTCTTTTACTCCTTACTATAACAACGACACGGCTACAGGGATCTTTTATCGGTTTATAGTAGTGTCCAAGAGGTAGGTATAATTCCTTAGTCTGTAAGAAATTATACTCTTTTTTAAGGGCAGTTTGGTAGAGTATTCAATGAGGAATTATCAATTTTACTATTACTTGATAATAAACTTGGTGTTATTCAGATAAATAGTTTCTTTATTAATAATCTAAGATAGGGCTATCCTTAGGTTCTGTTCCTAGGAAATCCCAGTACAAGATGTATAATAAATAGAAGGAGAAGCGGGGTGTCTTCGTCTAGTTTGACTAAGGGAAATTCTGTGTCTTTAAATACATTTTAGAATAGGCGTTATAAGCATTGATTTACAATAATAAACACTATAATCTACAAGAGCAACATAAGCGTTATAAACGGTATAAGCGTTATAAGCGGTATAAGCGCTATAAGCGTAATAAGCGTCATAAGCGGTATAAGCACTATAAGCGTCATAAGCGTTATAAGCGTGATAATCGTTATAAGCGTTATAATCGTTATAAGCGTTATAATCGGTATAAGCGTTACAAGCGGTATTAACTACTCTAACTTCTCAAGATAATAATATAATACAATATAATAATAAAATATAATAATAAAAATGAAATAATAAAATAATAAGGTAATATAATAAACTATCGTTCTATAACATTTCCGTCCTCTTAAGAAAATTTACTCTGTAAATTCCTTCTCTAATTCTTTCAGTAGAGCGGTGTAAACTTCATTTTTCAGTTTAGTCACTTGGGTCACAAAAAGGTAATTGGTTTGGTACATTAAGTCCTTGGGACAAATTGTGAAGATTTTTCTAATTCTCTGGGCTCCTTTCCAGATGTCTTGAGTTTTCCGGTCTCCTTTTACCTTTCGAATTTGTTCTCTAATTTGGTCTCTATGTTCGGTCTGTTTCTCTATTATTGTTCCCAAATAATAATGGGCTTTAACGGCCTGTCTTTGTCCTCGGCGAGTCAAAAAATACGAGTCTGGTTCATTTCATACTGAGATCTAGCACTTCTGTTGGACTCGGTATAATGTCTGATTCTGGTCCACAAATTATAATTTGAATTGTAAAGAACATCCTGTCCTGCTTTATAAGCATAGAGGTGCTCAAGGTCACAAAACCAAAGGGCTTGTTCTAGGCTTTCTAGATTATTCATCTTAGAGGTAGGTCTAGTTTCTCCACAGATTTTACATTGGACAAGGGTTCCACGTCCTTCTCCGTGACTATAATAATATATACGCTGAGGGTAATCAAGAGGGAGTTCATAATAATAGTTAGAGACACATCCTCGGCAAACAAACTGATTGTTAAGAACTTGTAGGTCTTCTGGTCTATTTGGTTTCTTGCAGTGACAGCAGTGGTGAGTACGGCTTGTACTAAAGTTATACATTCGACAGGCTTCAATATCATCCGGATTACATCCACATTAGCAAATTCGGTTCTGTTCCTTAAAGGCTCCAAAAGAACAGTCAACGGCAATATGTCCAGTTGCTCTACAGGTATGACAAATATTTTCAGGGCAGTTTCGGTACAAATGGTCATTACCATTGCAGGTACGGCAAGAGGTCCGCTTTGGTACTTGTTGTGGTCAGTGGACAGCAATATGTCCATCCTGTCGACAGCGATTACAACGGTTGGTAGGGCAGTTGGCAAAGAGATATTCAGATGAGCCACAATTGCCATATACACAAGAGTTAGGAGAGGCACGCTTTCTATGTCTAGGCTGGTGGATAATCCATGGGTTGGTATTATCATCAGAGGTAGAGGTAATGTCTGGTTCATGGGTGGTGATAAAAGCATAAGCTTCTTGAGGGACTAAGTATTCCTGTTCATAAGTGTCTAATTCAGCAGGGTCGGTAACAGTAGGTTGTGAGGGTAATGGTTGGTTACTTTCATAGGAAGTAGGAACGGTATGTTTCTTGTTTTTCCACTTAAAAGAGTAGCATCCATTTTTCCAATTGTAACTGGCTTCAACTTTCTTTGACCAGTCATTTCCAAGCAATAATGAGTAAGAGGTGGCAGGGACTACTTCAACGGTAATAGGAATAATAGCACCATCTATTTCTATAGGTAAGTCTCGAATAATTCCCAAAGGACGAGAAGGGGTTCCAGTAGCAGGTATGATAAGGCTAAGAGAGGCTTGTTCTATTTTTAATCCTAGATCTTGGACTAATTGGTGTGCGATCATGCTGATAGAGGCTCCACTGTCAATAATAGCTTCTTGTGGTTTTTGATTGATTTTAACATTACATTTGACAGGTGTAGTATAAGCAGATGTCTGGATCAAATTAGCAGTTTTAGCTTCTTCGTACAAGTAAGAAGATAGTGCAGTACGAACAGAAGGGTTGTCTAGGAACGTTTCCCATTTTTGTGGACTAAGAGGTGAGTTGGTAGTGGTAGTGGTAGAAGGAGTTCCATCAAGATAGTTAACATTTCTGTAGTAGGGTGAGGGGGTTCGGTTGCTAGGTCTCCAAGAAGAAGATCGGTCTCGACTTCTAGATCGGTAGTCATCTCGATCATTACGATTATTTCTATTTCTAGAGCGGCTTCGGTCTCTATTGTAATAATCTCGGTCTCTATTATCTTGACTTCTAGATCTGTTTCTATAAGAGTCACGTCGATAGTTGTTATTATTGGACTGTCTGTTTCTTCCTCGTTCATTACTTTGATTCTTCTTTTTAAGACGACAATGTGCAATAAAGTGTCCGGTTCGACCACAATAATGGCAGGTAGGAGGTTGTTTAATCGGATTGGCTTGTTTAGGGGAATCAGCATAGTTTACCGAGAGGTTAGCAGGTGGTTGCTTCTGCGCGAGGTTAATACTAAGTTGAGCGATTTGTTCAGTTAGTTGTTTAATGGCTTGGTCTGTATCGGTATTAGGAGAAGCCATAAGTTTTCCAGTTTCCCATTTACGAGCAGTTTTCATAGCAGCATCAAGATCAGCAGGTTCAGAGGCTTGTACATTTATAGCAAACTCAGGACGAAGGCCTTGGATAAAGAGTTGGATTACAAAGGCATCAGGGAAGTCATCGTCAGGGTCAACACGTCGCTTCAGTTTTCTGAACCGGTTAATATAGTCATCAACTGAGTTGGCACCTTGTTTGACATCAAAAAGTTGCTTTTGCCACATAACTTTTTGTTTTGGGGTAACAAATCGGTCTAGAAACAGGTGTTTAAAACTAGTATCTTGGTTATCCTTATCACTAAAAACAGTGGGCTTAGTGGTAAGGGAGGAAAACCAGTCTAAGGCAATTCCTTTCAAGTAGACAGGGACAAGTTCTAATTTCCGGGCAGCATTCCATCGGTTAGCAACGGCAGCACGCTTGAATTCTGAATACCATTCGAGTGGGTCTTGGGTTCCATCTCCATTAAAGAAATTAACAGGAAGAAGATTCTTTTCAACTCCTCCATGTACAAATGCAGCAGCTAAGATATTAATAGCAGTAGCAGCATCAGCGATCGCTTGTTCAGCCATAATAGGAGGTGGGTTGTCTACAGGTGAGGTTAGGGAAGGTTCTTGGTCTTCTTCACTAGTTTCTTCAGTAGTATCTGGTAAAAGTCTATCTAAATTAAAAGTAGAGGTAGTTTCAAAGAAATTTTCAAGGTCTATATCTTGTTGATTAGGTGCTAAAACTGTAGGACTTGCAGGTAGGCTAGTATGTTGGAACGAAGGGGTGTGAGAGCTAAGATCACTATTATGTTCACTATAAGGGAGTAGGTTAAAACCAAGAGGAGTAGAGGGGCGATCCTCAGGGGTAGTAAGAAGAGGTACAGTGTTAAAAGTAGGGCTAGATCCTTCGATAATAGAATATCCTAAGTCCGGATATCGAGGGTTATAGTTTTCAGTATTGGTGTCTAAGTATGGGTCAAAAGTAGTATAGTCCGCAAAATCAAGAGGAGGTAAAGTTGTTCGATGGGTAAAGCGTTGAAGAATAGCAAGAGCAATTTCTCTTGGGTTGTCAAGTTCTATTTGATATCGGCAGCTAAAAATAATATCTCGAATACAAGCACGGATAGTAGCAGGGTCTCTAGTAGCAGTCAGGCGAATAAAGTTTCCAGTAGTTTGAGAGGTATAGGAATTAGCGGAGTAGGTACCAGAATACCAATGCCAAAATCTTCCAAAAGGTGTTCGAGCAAAAACACGACCACTAGAGCGAGGGGGAGGATAACACTCTTGACAAGAAAGATCAGGAGCACGTAGTTGGAGAGAGTGAAATGGAAGAGCAGAGTTTTGATGATGTTCTACTAAGTGGTTTCTAATATATCGATTATATAATTCGTTAATATCAGTAGTCATATGCCTTATGACTCCTGACTAAATCTCAAAATAATTAATTGTTAGTAATATCTTGTTAGTAAGTTTAGTTAAATAGATAGAATCCTTGGGCAAAGAGTCTTCCAGGATGAACAGCAGCAGCAAATGTTATGAGAAATAAACAGCAATTAAAATAAATAGAGTCCTTGGGCAAAGAGTCTTCCAGGACGAACGGCAGCAGCAAAATAGGTTTTATAGAGTCCGTGGGCAAAGAGACTTCCAGGACGAACAGCAGCAGCTAGAGTTGTAGAGGTTTTCAAATATCTTCAATAATATCCAAATGTTTTAAATGTTTCCGCCAGAAGGCACCAAATGTTACAGTAGGGAGGCCTTCTTTTACTCCTTACTATAACAACGACACGGCTACAGGGATCCTTTATCGGTTTATAGCGGTGTCCAAGAGGTAGGTATAATTCCTTAGTCTGTAAGAAATTATACTCTTCTCTAAGGGCAGTTCGTGAGAGTATTCAATGAGGAATTATCGATTTTACTATTACTTGATAATAAACTTGGTGTTATTAAGATAAATAGTTTCTTTATTAATAATCTAAGATAGGGCTATCCTTAGGTTTCTGTTCCTAAGAAATCCCAGTACAAGATGTATATTAAGTATAAGAGAAGTGGGGTGTCTTGGTCTAGTTTGACTAAGGGAAATTCTGTGTCTTTAAATACATTTTAGAATAAGCGTTATAAGCGTTGATTTACAATGATAAACACTATAATCTACAAGAGCAACATAAGCGTTATAAACGGTATAAGCGTTATAAGCGGTATAAGCGCTATAAGCGTCATAAGCGTTATAAGCATGATAATCGTTATAAGCGTTATAATCGGTATAAGCGTTATAAGCGGTATTAACTATTCTAACTTCTCAAGATAATAATATAATACAATATAATAATAAAATATAATAATAAAAATGAAATAATAAAATAATAAGGTAATATAATAAACTATCATTCTATAACACTATATATAGTGCAATACACAATACTAAGAAACAACAATATATAGCACACCACTAGCACACCTATAGATACTGGTGAAATTAAACTATTTCATCAGGTGAAATGGTGAAATAGTTTTACCAGAATTACACCAAAATTTTATTTTGGTGAATTGGTGAAATTGGTGAATTGGTGAATTGGTGAAATTGGTGAAATTGGTGAAATTGGTGAAATTGGTGAAATTGGTGAATCATTAAATTGGTGACACAGTGAATTGAATTGGTGAAATGGTGAATGGTGAAATGGTGAATTGGTGAATTGGTGAAACAGTGAATTGGTGAAATGGTGAATTGGTGAATTTGCTCAGTCCTATAAATGGTTAATAGTTCTGACCTCAAAGTGTGCCTGTAAAAACATAAAATATAAAAACTTGAACAAAAACTTAACCGAATTCCAGGCTGAAATAATTCCAGACTCTGAAAATTCATCATTTCACCATTCTGCTGTTTTACAATTCCACCAATTCACCAATTCACCAATTCACCAATTACACCAATTACACCAATTCACTAGTTACACCAGTTTCACTATTGCATCTGCAAAATTTATATACAGATATATATTGATATTAATTACCCCTGTCGATTCTAATCGTTTTAGAAAATAATCGATACCTATCTGGTTTTATGGCTGTCGATAGTAATCGATAGCGATTTGAATCGATAGTTATCCAGTTTTATGGCTATCGATAGTAATCGATAGCAATTTGAATCGAATGCACGATTAAGATCAACTCTAATTTATTAAAAGTTTCAAATAAGAATATATATTATAAATAATAAATTTAAAAGCAAACTATCAATTAATTCAATATTAATGCAATCTTATTTTTTATTAGCATTGTTACAAATATAAACAATACAATTAGAAAACACTAATCAATCTGCAATTAGCTAATATAAAACTATATACCGGTATTAAGAAAAAGAAAAGAAAGAAAAAAAGAAAGAAAAAGAAAAAAAAACGAAAGAAAAAAAAGCACCCAATCCATCATGGCACAATCTAAAAGTTTTTTTCAGCATTAGCATCTCCTATTTGTTTAGAAAGATAATCATGAGCTTTATCATATTTATCTTGAGAACGAACTATTCATAAACCCCAAACACTTCATCCATTTCCTCTTTCGAATATTGCATTGAGAAGCCCGATCGTAATAATGGTTTAGGTAAGTAATCAGTCTGAGGAGAGTTCATTCAAGACCTATGTTCGTTAGCCTCCAGCTCTTCATCCATTATTGCTTCAGCGGAAAAATAAGAGGGACCACCACTATTGTAATCATTCTACAATGTAAAGCCCATTAATTTTGTGTTAATATAAAGTGATATAAAGTGATATACGACAAACACTTACCAAAAACTTTTCTACACGACGTTTCATACGTTCTCCGTACATTTGACACTTTGTGACCGAGGGTTTAAGATTATATTGCACATGGCCAACATGAATGCACAGTGATCGTGGGTCAAGGTAGGTACCGCAGCCGTAGAGAAAGCATTCCTTGCGATCAAATCAATCCAATAGGCACCACTTTCATTTTGTACAAAAAGTAAGCGGAAGCAATCGGCAACCTCAACACTTTGCTTCCACCTCACAATCTCGGATACACCAGCGTTACTTTTCAATAGGGAGAGTTTTTCAACTCCAAAAACCTTCCAAATTGAATTACTAATGTTTTGGAACGCCGCGCCCCAGTAATTTTTCATTTTTGTCATCAACTGGTAAAATAAAATAATGAATGTTATTGTTATAAAAGTATAAATAAAATCAAATGAATATTAAAACAAAAATAATTAAACGATATTATGCGATCAAATGAATATTAAAAAAAAAATAATTAATTCGTGATCTGTATACCAAACAGGGGCTATATATATTACCATATATAGTAAAATTGGGAAAAATCAATTATTTGTTTATCAAATTTCTGGAATCTGGCACTGTCAGAGCTATAACGAATTTTTTACTAAGCTAACCTTCCTTCTTTACTAAACAAAAGTTGTAGAGCACATTTTTGCGATTCTAATGGTAGTAAAATTATTAAAATTGGCTGAGTATTTCACAAGATATCGTTAAAAACGTTTCGCATTTCTATATAAACAATAATATTGTTTACATAGAAACTCTATATGGTTGCGAAACGTTTTTTAACGATATATTGTAATCTACTGGGCCAATTTTAATGATTTAACAACTATTAGAATCACAAGAATGTGCTCTACAATTTTTGTTTAGTCAAGAAGGAAGATTAGCTTAGTAAAAAAATTCGGTATTGCTCTGACAGTGCCAGATTCCAGCAATTTGATAAACAATAATTGATTTTCCCATATATTAATAGATTTTCACTGTTTGGTATACGGATCACAAATTAAATGATATTATGCGATCAAATAAATATTAAAAAAAAATAATTAAACGATATTATGCGATCAAATAAATATTAAAAAAAATAATAATTAAATGATATTATGTGATCAAATGAATATTAAAAAAAAATAATTAAACGATATTATGCGATCAAATAATATTAAAAAAAATATAATTAAACGATATTATGCGATAATAAACGTGAAAAATCAACATACTCCACTGAGCCATTCCGTATGAAAACAGTTTGTAAATTCATTAGCCCTAATGCTAAATTCGGGATATTTGTTGTCAAGGTAGTCCTTCAAGGACTCTGATTATTTGTTAAGACGGATATAAATTTTGCGGAAATAAATGTTTTACAATGTTTGTATATATATCCTTTAATTTAAATTGTATAGTTTAGAACTTGTCCACAGCTTATAGTTAAATAAAGCAAAGCCAGAGCCACTTACATCCAGTACTTGAGGGGAAAGGTCGTTTCCTTTTCTTTTCTTTGCTGCTTTAATTCGTCTTTGATTTCTTTTACATCTCGGTGAAGCTCCTTCACCAACAGATACAAGTATCTGTTTTGCTTGTTATCTTCTGTTCATTACCTGCATTAAGTTGACTACCACGGGAGCGATCTCCAATGAAAAAGAAAAAGAAAAAAAAGTGGTTTCCGTTTAAAAGCATTCAAAACAAAAAAAAATATATTCAAAACAAAAAACACTTAAAATAGTTACCATTTTGTCTGCGTGTTTGATTTTGATTGTTTGATCTCACACATGATCGACCTCGAATTTCATGTTGTGGAGATAGGAATCGATTTCTATTTTCTGGAGAAGAATGGCGAGAACGTTGAGATTGAGATACCTGTCAAGATTGAGATGGCTGTCGAGATTGAGATGGTTGTCGAGATTGAGATGGTTGTTGTTACGATTGAGATGGTTGTCGAAATTGAGATGGTTGTCGAGTTTGAGATGGTTGTTGTTGATTATTTTTCATTCTTGAAAAAATACTATAAACGCTTGCAATACTTTCGATTGAATCTGAAGAATCATAATCAAAATAATTATTATAATTATTATCATCGAGAGTAGGAGGGTTAGCGATATTATCAGAATTAATAGGAGGGTTAGTAATATATGTTGAAATATCAGCATAAGTTGTTTTTGTATTGGATGTTTTAGAAGGGTTGTTCGAGTTGTTTGACATTTTCAAAAATGAAAAAAAATTATTACTTTCAAATGACAAAAATCTGTTATTTTATATATTTATGTATTAATTAAATCTAATGACAGTAATCATAAGTTATCGTCATGTAAAGAATGAAAATACTTATTTTTTGTTTTGTCATTATACTTGTACACATGGGATTTATCGCGTTGTTAATTTCCATCTGAGAATAAATTGCATATGTTATTATACCGTATAATCGCATAGAGGCATTATTTTGAATTTTGGCCCGAATTAAGCTTAATTTAGACCAAAATAGTTTAAACTGATTTATATTGATAATGCGATTAATATCAATAGTATTCGATTTAAACCAATTTAAATAATATTCTTCTAAATACTAGGATAATGCACAGCATTGTGTGTCCGAAGCACAATAACAACTAAAATCTAATTTCATTTTTTGATGCAACACAAATCAAAAAAATATAATACATCAAATGTAACTATTATATGCATGCGGACAGACACCAAATACAGAAGTTACATTTTTGATATTATTATTATTGATGCATCAAAAATGTAACTTTTGTATCACCTTACATAAACATATAAAGTCCTTCGCTACGCTCCGGACAACTAGACTCTAATATTATCGATATTGCTTTATTACTATCGTTTTCCTATTTCTTCGTCTTTATTCTCTTTTCTTCTCTTTTCTTTCGGGGTTTTCTTTTTCTCTCAAAATGCGTTGGTAGTGTGAGCATTGCAATAGAGAATTTTCAAAATTACACGCATTAACTCAACATGTTTCACAAAAATATCCTCACCTTCAAAGTTCTCCAAATCAGGAAGTCTCCAATATACAAGTGGATGATGATATTTGGAATCTTCCAGAAGATTATCCTAATTATAATTCTTCAGAAGGAGTAAATGGTTAATTATCTTCTTATTAATATAGTAAACATTATTAATCGATTTTTTTCATATAGAGCAAATATATAGAAAGATCTGCAAGCTCAGTTGAGCATTCTTTCATAGAAGCAGAACTTCATCAAATGGATAATATGACTCAAGACGATGCATCTCAAAATACGTCTAATATAAGTGATATCAAAAACCATGAAGATATATCGTTTGCAACTGAGTCATATGAAATAGGCCTTGAAGACTACGAAGGGGCCTCATTTAATGAAGCTTTTCAGGACTTGTATCACCCACGAACTGTCGAATGGCCTAACGATGCATATCGTGAATTTATGGAGATTATTAATAAATATCAGCTGTTAAATTCGGCTGCTGATGCTTTTATAACCTTCTTCAATAAATTCTTAAATTTGGATATTTCGCCACTTCTACCATCAACAAAGACAGGAAAGGAATTTCTTGATGACACTATCGTTCCTTATAAGATGTTTAAGGAAGTTCCTGTTAAAACGTTTCAAAACATTGAATATGTATTTTACTATTGATCATTAATAAAGACTATAAAGTCTTTATTAATGATCGATAGTATTAATCAGCCACTGGTCCTTCAATATGAAGATAAAAAAGAAGTAAGGAACGGTGTAGAGTATAGAATCTTCAGGGAACAATACCATAGTAATTGGTGAAGCGAGAAGAATCGGATTTACTCCTTGGGCAGCATTTGCTATCGCTTATACTTTATTCGGATGCGACAACCCTGGACCATATGGAGTGTCTTCAATTAAAAGGGCCCATTTTTACATATATTTTATTTTGAGATATTTGAGTTTAATTATTTGTTTTGATTTTCGGACTGATCCGGGATCAATCAAATTTCACGATATTGATTGGTTAAAGACGGCAGGTGACTATCGGGTAAACTCGTGACGTGTTGGCTCTACGCAGCCTCATGTAATTTTTCTTTTTACATTATCTTGATTTTTTATTATGTAATTCAACTTTCATTTATAATTAAAAAAAGTCAATCATGTCAAAATTTATATGAATTTAACGAAAACTCATTTTTCAAAAAAATGTAAAAATGGGCCCTTTTAATTGAAGACACCCCATATGGGAAAATCTTTTGGGCATCCCATGTTTTTATCGCTTGGAAACATTCCCAATCACCAAAGAAATAAACTAGAATCCAAAGCATTAATTGGATACCTTTCGATCTTGGAAGCCATAGATTCTAAAACAAAAAACTCTGATAAATTCCGAATGGCTCAAAGAAAAGTTTTCCAGAAGTGTTTGTCGACTCTTCTCGAGCCCATTGTCGAAGGGCCAGAGCTTCACTTTGTTGTGCGTGGAGATATAATTACTTTTATTCCACATATATCTATAATTCTTGCGGACATGGTTGAAGCCGATAAGTTTACAAACATTTATCAACCATCCTGTCAAGATGGCCATGTGCAAAGTGCTTGGTTTCAAGAGATGACTTGAATAATAAAATTTAATGGAAATAATTCCAAGAACTCCAGATGCTATGAAACAAGCGATTAATAGCGAAGAAGATAAGGATTATTCAATTCATCCTGAAAAAAATGCATTTTGGGAAATAAGGTATAGTCACGGGTTTGAATTAATCCTAGTGTCTGAAATTGGGTTGCGGACCGCATACTATTTATAAGTTTCTACAACTAAAATCTGAAATGCATATGCAGTTCCGCAAATAAAATTTCTGAATTTGCATATAGGTATGTTCAAATTTGCATATAGAAATATTCATATGCGCAACTAAACTCAAATAATCTGCAAGTAGATTTGTTATTTAGTTGCAGGTCTGCAACTAAATTAAAAATTGAATTTCAGACACTGCCGTGTACATACTGGGGAGACAAGTTTTCTGTTATGTACGCAGTAGACTACCATAGATCTGCCAAATAACTAGATTAATATCGGTAACAAAACTTTGGATATCCTGATATCTTCTCTTAGCACTCTTAGCCCTAAAAGTAAGATATCGAGATATTCTAGTTAATACTAATATAATCTAGGAATTTGGCAGCTCTATGGTAGACTACCGTATAAACATAACAGAATACTTATCTCCTGGATATATATCGATTAACCTGTGGATATTTTAGTTTATTATCATCATATTTTTGTACTAAAAATATATATTGTTATAAATAATATGTAAAAATTTTAGAAACTTTAATATATATGAAGCTATCGTACCTGATCGAATGCACGCTTTGGATCTTGGTCTCTTCAAGTATATGCTTGATTATACAAAAGAACTCTTATATGAACAATGTGGGGGCCAAGTGTTTCAAACTTTTGAACAGCGATTAATATCGATTCCACGATACTATAGCCTTAAAATAATAAAGAACATATCAGATATAACACGTACCACTGTCGATGAACTATGAAATTTAATGAAAATAATAATTTTCGCTCTTGATAACCTATATGATGGTTATAAGAAGCCAGGAATTAGTAATAAACGGTTATGCCAAGTTTATTACAAATTCCTTAGAATGTATATTGCTATCCATGAAGAATCGTTTAATAATGATTCTTGTAACCAGCTTCAGGTATAATATAAATCCTTGGCTTTTTTAAAAATATCGATTACTAACGAATAAGTTTACAGGACTTCATTTTGGATTGGGGCAAAGAATTTGTTAAAATATTTTCAAAATAAAACGCAACTGGTCTTCAGCTTCCAAAACTTCACGCTTGGTACTATTATATAGTACCTGCAGTTGAAGAATATGGATCTATAAATAGTATGACCACGGAGACTTACGAAACTCTTCATAAGGATTACGTAAAAATTCCCTATTGCATGTCCAATAAAAAAGACTATATGAAACAAATATTAAAGACTATAAGTTATTAATAGGGTACTGCTATTTACACCATGGTTTTTGCTATTTGCACCATGGATGTTGTGTAACAGTAGATCATCAATCAACATTTCCTATTTGCACTATGGTAATATATGTTGCACCAATAAAAACTCGTCTTTTTTTGTAGATTGACAGTTATTGGCGCCGTTAATGTCATGTAACATTATACAAATCTTCTTTTGGTAGCCTAATCTAATGCGGGCCAACCCTAACCCTAAATTTATAATGCGGGCAAACCCTTACCCTAATTTTTTAAGGCCTTAACATAATGCGGGCCAGATTTTCGCAATTTTGTGTAACCTTGGGCTATATTCATGTTGCACCAATAAAAACTCACCTTTTTTGTATATTAATAGTTATTCGCGCCTTTATTGTTGTGTAATATTACACAAGTCTTATTTTGGTTACATCGGGAGAGTTTTTTTATTACAGCTCTGCGCAATTTCTAAAAAAACAATTATTAAAAATTAATGCAGATCTGCGACCCTGCTGGTGATCGTTGAAGAAATTTTTTTTAATTTTCTGTGCAGATTTAATTTTCTGCACAAATCTTCAACAATTAACAATTCAATAATCTGCGCACATCGGAAAAGTACAGATCTGTGCAAATTTCTAAAAAAAACAATTATTAAAAATTAATGCAGATCTGCGACCCTGCCAGCGATCATTGAAGAAATTTTTTCTTCATTTTCTGCCAGATTTAATTTTATGCGCAAATTTTTAATCAATAATCCACAGTTGTAAAAAGCAAATAATAATGCTAATTTTTCATATATTAAAAGAATATATTCGAATATTCATATATTTTAATAATGTAATTTATTACAAATACATATAATATTGATCAATTAAAAATTTCACAAAAATAATAAAAAATAATATATTTTATTAAAAAAAAATAATAATAATATATTTTTATTAATAAAAAAAAACTACAAAACATATTACAAGAAACATCACAAAAACGCCTTAGAAACAACACACAAACACTATAAAGACACCACACAAACACCACATAA
>QKWP01001554.1:53445-78516 GCA_003550325.1 Gigaspora rosea
ATTATAAAATTAGGGTTAGGGTTGGCCCGCATTATAACATTAGGTTAGCAGGCCTACTAGATTACCAAAACAAGATTTGTGTAATGTTACATGACATTAACGGCGCGAAATAACTATTAATCTACAAAAAAAAGCGAGTTTTTATTGATGCAACATATATTACCATGGTGCAAATAGAAAAGGTTGATTGATGATCTACTGTTACATGGTGCAAATAGCAAAAACCATGGTGTAAATAGCAGTACCCTATTAATATAGAAAATATTGCTAATAATCATTATTAATCACTAATATCATTGTTAATTGCCAATCTAGATAAGATCAGCAATATTTCTATATTTAGAATTGGGGCAAAACAAATATATAAACAAGGTAGTACAGAATCTGGATTAGGCCTGTATATAAAATTTTTATATGATTTAAATAATTTTAAAGACGTTTTTACTCATATCTTCTTATCTACTAGTCCGATTTTAATAAAATTTTACTAGTAGATGCACAAGAACCTGCTCTACAACTTTACTTATATCAAAAAATAATATTTATTTAGTACAAAAAAAAACGGTTTATTAGGCCTAAAACAGATTTACTAATATATTGTTTATATATTTGTTTATCCCCAATTCCAAATATGGGGATGGCTAAAGCCAGGTACATCACGAGATTACTCGATTTTTCCGATTTTTCTGATTTTTTAATTAGGGTTAGGGTTAGGGTTAGGGTTGGGTTAGGGTTAGGTTAGGAGGTGGTTTTTTATATAGTAAAATCGCATTTCCGACACTTTTACTTAGTCAAACAAGACGGTTTGGATAGCCATTTTTTATATATTTCGTGTTTTTGTCTTTGCCGTCTCGCTTTGTTTTGTTCGGACTAATCCAGGTTATATATCGGGTAATTTCGTGATGTACCTGGCTTTAGCCTACCCCAAATATGGTAATAATATAGCTATAGTGCCAATCTTATCCAGATTGGTAATTAATAGGTTAAATGCCAGAAACTAACTGAAAAGGGAGCTCAAAAGAAATATCGTAAAGCGAAAGGGTTTGGAAAATTTTTGTGATCATTAAGTTTAGATGAGCTGGATGATTTCCTTGAGAATAACAAAAATAATATGGCCCATTACAAATTGAAGGTTTTCAAAATTTACTAACCGGTCTTGATAAATTTTTTGAAGAGGAATCAGCTACATCTATTAACGATGATAATCGTATGGAGTTGTTTTCTTCTGCTTCTTTAGAAAGTACAGATATAATTCGGGCTACATCAAGTTTTTATAGAAGTCCAATGTTTTCAAACATTATTGTTAATGGCGTAACAGAAAAGAAGAAATTAAGTGGTATTGCTTGGTAAATATTAATATATTAATAAGTTATTTTATTAATGCATATCTACAATAAAAGCAATAAAAGCGGGTTAATAACATTTATAAGAGTAATAACTCTCAAAGCTAGACAATATTTTCATTTACATTTAACTTTGAGAGTAACATAATTAACAAAATATTATCTATCAAGGTACTACTAATACTCAAGTTTTGTCAAGCAAATAAAGAGCCACTTGAGTTCACTTTAGTCTGTTGGTATGAGGAAGATGGTGAATTATGGGGATAACCCAAATTAAACCTGCTTAAACACTATAGTTGTATACCCTTGGAGAGCTTAGATAGAACTGTGCATATAATCCCAAGATTTAACAAAAGTAATGAATACCTAGCAAATATTTTTATGGTTTAATTTAAAGCGTATTTTTAAAGTGTTTAATTAATTTAAGTGTATATATTTAAAGTGTATATATTTAAAGTATCTAATTAATAGTTTCCAATTATGATAGATACTTATCGATATATATCGGTATTATCGAAAAAGTAGCAATTAAATTAATTCATTGATAATCGATATCTGTATTTTATCGATTTCATTCAGTTATCGAATTTTATCGATTTTTTGTTATTAATCGAGTTTTAGCAGGTTAATCGATATATATCATTATTTTTTAATCGATATATATCGATTAACCGCTAAATATTGATTAATTTCTGATGATCAAATTTTCCGATGTTACCAATTGGTAATTGGTGAAATGGTGAAATCATTTCACCACTCTGATTTAATTTCACCAGCATCTATAAGCACACCCAAAGCAGTAGCAAAATACCAAAAAATGATAATACATAGTACCAAAAAAATGACCATACCATCGAAATCAAAGGCTCCATCAAATGATACAGACACATACAACAAAGTGAGAAGCTGGTTAATACACTATATAAAAAAAAAAACAAAACAAAACAAACCAAGTAAAAAAATCTACTTATTATATTAATAGACAACCCGTGCAAATACTAAAAAAAAACAATCAAGTTATACCCATACAAATGACAGAGAAACAACAAAACTATCCCATATGAACACCAGAGAAATGACAAAACCACTTCATATAAACACTAGAGAAATGACAAGACCACCTCATAGAACACCAAAAAATAACAAGACCACCTTATATGAATGCTAAAGAAACAACAAGACCACCTGTATGAATGCTAAAAAAATGACAAGATTACCCCATACAAATACCAAAAACACAGAAAAACAAACAAGACCACCTACAAGGATAGCAAAAAACCATACAATATCATCTACAAAAATACCAAGAGAAGCATGTAAAGCCATTCCACAAGTAAACCAACAACACCAGCTAGTAACAACACCAACAACACAATTACAATACCAGCAACATATCAGTTTATTTTTGGAATTGGCCAATAACTTCTGATCTACTGGTCCGTTTTAGATGATTTAACTACCAAAATGTTCATCTCAATGAGAGGATTCTAACGAAACCAAAATCATTAAAATCCAATCACAGGATTCCAAGATAGTTTGAATTTTACACAAATTTAATAGTAAATTTAAAATTTTTAAATAAATATTTTAATCCTGAATAACTTCTGATCCACTAGTCCATTTTGGATGATTTAACTACCAAAATGTTCGTCTCAATAAGACGATTCCAACAAGCCCAAAATCATTAAAATCCAATCACGGGATCCCGAGATAGTTAAGAATTTGTATCATCAGCCAATCAAATTAGATATGGGTTTTATATGTAAATTTAAATATAAAACCCATATCTAATTTGATTGGCTAATTATACAAATTCTTAACTATCTCGGAATCCCATAATTGGATTTAATGATTTTGGGCTTGTTGGAATCGTTTCATTGAGACAAACATTTTGGTAGTTAAATCATCCAAAATGAACCAGTGGATCAGAAGTTATTCAGGATTAAAATATTTATCTAAAAATTTTAAATTTACTATTAAATTTGTATAAAATTCAAACTATCTTGGAATCCTGTGATTGGATTTTAATGATTTTGGTCTCATTAGTGGTCTCGTTAGAATCCTCTCATTGAGATGAACATTTTGGTAATTAAATCATCTAAAATGGACCAGTGGATTAGAAGTTATTGGCCAATTCCAAAAATAAACCGATATGACAATACTAACTACAATACCAGTAATAACACCAACTAGTAACAATGCACCAACAATGCACCAATGATGGCACCAACAATGACACCAACTACAGCAATAAAAAAAAAAGGCTAGTAAGCGAAGACAAAAAAAACAAACAAATATCATAAAAAAAAAAAAAAAATGTGTATGGCAACCTAGAGAAGTAGCCAGGTTGTCACCCCCAAGCGGCAGGTCAAAAGTTCAAATCCCACTGACGACGATAATAAAAATAAGGCCTGTGTTGCGGTAACTGTGGCTCAGCATCGGTTGGGTGAGAAACCTGTAACCTTGGTTCTACCATTTTGAATGGAAGTTTTCAGGTACAATGGTGTTTGTTATACTGATAAATCCAAGGAACCGGAAAAACAGAAACCCATTTGGAAAGTCCCAAGTAAGGAGGTAAAGTATGGTCTTCGATGATGCTACCATGATAAGGTCGGTACCAGGATCAGAACGAACCTTATAAGGGCAAGAGATGTGCCTAGTGGTTCGAAGTGGCACTGGACTGCAAGTGTCAGTATAATGCAAATGCGTCAGTTACTAAAATCCGGGGGTGACGCCGAATGGAATGGGATTGCTTGACAGGAACTAGTTGCTTGCAGAAAAAGTAGCCCTAAGACTTGTTTGGCTTATAACCGATAAGGATGGTATATAGATCAGAAGGTTTTGAATAGGCAACACCTGTAGTAAGTTGCAGGTATGGCAGCTAGTATAGAACCTGCGGGCGGACTACTTAAATTAGGCACCAAAAGTGCACGTGTGGCTAGTTGTACTCTCGTTTATGTACACCAAATTATCAATTTGTACACATAACCTATCAGTTAATAAAACCATATAGAGCAGCAGATGCTCCAGTCTAAAAGTAAAAAAAAAAAAAAAACAATAATAATAATAATAATTATCAACAATAATCATTATTTTTATATGATGCACATGAGAATGCATATCTGGTATAGATGGCAGTGAAATTACTCTTCTTAATGAAAAATTTTTGGTAAAATTGTAGAAATTATTTGATATTAAAATTGGTGAAATTAATTTTTTAATATCAAAAATTAATTTAAATTAAATCAAATATTAATTAAAACTAAACTAAATCAAATACAATAGTTGTTTTATAATTAATTTATCTGTTATAGAAATATTAAAAATGTTAAAATTTTTGTTGAAGTTATTATTGAAATTAAAAAAAATTAAAATGAATTTTACCACCATCTACAGGGATGCACAACCATGCGGGTGCATGGAAACCATTTTAGAGTAACATAGTCAAGCATCTCTAAATGCATTCTACCAACAGTAATAAAAAAAAAACAATCATAATAAAGCCAATCTAATACCCCGGCCTTTTTAAAGCTAATCTAATTTTTTTTCCTGTAATATCGTAATTTTGGCCACAACTGCATGACATCGAACTGTATAATTCCATAATTCTAGCTAAAAATTACAACAAAAAAATTTGTAAAAATCCGAAAATATCGATGGGTATTAACATTTGATTTGCATAAGGGTGTGTTTGGGATTGGAGCAAGATATAGTTTATACCAAAATTTCGCAAGAATTTTTTTTGTTAGAAGCCAAAAGGTGGTTATATAACCGATTGCCCTGTACATACACCCGTGAAATACGTAGAACTTCTCATTAATTCTAGTAAATATTAAAAAATTCTTAATACTTTAATACCTAGTATCTAACTAAAAAAAATTTGATTAGACAAGTTTTAAAATTTTAAAAAATATTTATTAAAATCTACAAATATCTTGGCATCCACCTGACCAATTTCAATAAAATTTTTTTCATACTAATTCTACAGCGCTATAAAATTAAAATAAAAAATTTATTGAAATTGGTTAAAAAGACTCCCAAGATATCTTTGATCGAGATTTTTTTAAAAATATTTGTTAGAAACTGTGGCAAAGATTTTTTTTAAAACTTTGAACGAAGATATCTTGGCACCCACCTAATTAATTTCAGTAGAAAATTTTCGAATTCTATAGGATTTTGATCGAAATTATCTCGGAACATACCTGACAAATTTCGATAAATTTTTTTAATTTTAATTCTACATTTATGTATATAGAATTAAAAAAATTATCAAAATTGGTCGGGTGATATCTTCAATTAAGGTTAGAAGAACTTTTACTACGAAAATGACTGGCGTTCAAAATCTGCAACACGTGATCTGACAATTTTTTTTTCTCAATGAATATTAATTTACTAGAAGCACGTCAGAAAGCAAAATTTCTATAAAGTTTACAATTTATTGCTATTTGTATATGACTTTTGTAATGATCAAAACTTATTGCTATCATTATAAGAAATCAATCAGCCGATTTTGGAAAAATAGGCCGGCTAAGCCCAAAATTGCTTTGCCGTCTTTTTCTATTATTGGCCAAGATCACTACTTTCTGGCACGTTTAGCATCTCGTGGTGTAGTAGTTAAAGTTATCCGTTCTCTCTTAGTCTGAAATAAGACATCTTGTTAATAACCGGTTTCTAAATTTTTACAACTTAAAAAAGAAAACTTACCGGAACAACGCTGCTCTCGTCACCACCGCCACCATCACCACTAACACTAGCTGTAACGTCCGATTGTTTCCCTCCAGCATCACCACTGTTTGCTGATTTGGATGCACTTCCTAACCCATTTTGCTTTATCTTTTGGAGTAATGCTTTTTTGGCTTTCAACTCGTGATCAGCTTTTTCAACCGCTTTCTTAACATCCAATAGTGTCTGTATAGCTTTTTGTAAGTCAACCCACCGTGCACATACCGTTTCGGTAGGAATTGATGGTCGAGGCCCTATTAATATATTCAGATTGCGTTATTAATTTATTTAAAAAATAACTTACATTTATGAAAGAATAATTAGAGACAATGATTGCACTAAATTCTATCAAAGATAAACGACCGAATATATATACACATATTATGTATATATGTCGTAACGTGAAATCATCGTTCACGTACCACATATATAATTTATCATATCAATACCTAATCCAAATTCTTGCAATGTCTTTTGTACTTTAAGTATCATTGTTTGTTTAGGTAACGGGATCTTGCTACTTCTTACTACTACTCCTTGCGGGAATTTCTCCTTCCTAGCCGTTATTGGGGCATTATGAACTTCTGCTGGAGATTGAGCAACTGTTTATTAAAAAAGTTATTGTATGAAACTACAAATAAAAGGAAGTAATCTGTAAAGATGCAGACATCGACATAGTCGTAACCGAGTAGATACCCAAAGGTAACTACCATTGAAATGTCCACACCTCTAGTAATGAGTAAGAAATGTAATTTATTACTATTAATTACCTTCTATAACAGCTGAACCGACAGATGAGGCTGATGTACGACGATTTTTTTTTGGTACTTCGGTGGATGTATGAAAGTTTGAATTCCCAACTTCCATTGTTGGCGTTGTTGGCCCGCTGAGAAGGGACTTCTTTCGCTTAGGCTAAATATTGTATTTGATATTTTTAATTATTAAATAAGGTTGTTACGAGAGAATATATGCGTATTCACCTGAGCAAGTTCTTGAAAACTAAGTAATTTCAATAGATTTTCTCGTTCTTTGGCAAATTTTTTTTCATTTTGTTCAATTCGCTCATATTCTTCCAGTAAAGCTTCCTCTTCCTACATAAAAGGCAGTTTTTAACGAATACACATTCTCTTCAGTGTAAGATTGATGAATACTGACCTTAATTTCCTCAGGACTCCGAAGGTACAATGCACACATGTGTTTTTTCCTTTTTTCCTCTTTGGCTGTTTAATATATTCGGAAAAATTCACGTTTGATTAGTAATTATGAATAGTAAATTACATAATATTAGGATAAATGAAAAATTTAACATACCTTTATCGTAAGTATTCATTGCGATCAAAGCACCTTTATCACTACCCTCGGGGGGACGAACTTGTAAAAGTTTTTTACATACCGAATAATATCGATCTTTCAAATCCTAGCCAAAACATAATGTAGACTCGATAAAACAATCTTTGTTCGAAATAACGATACATATATATATATATGGGCAGCCAAAAGTAGAAACCAAGGAAATTGTTTTTAATAAGTTTTTTTAAAACTTTAAATTAAAATATCTTGACAACTATTAAACCAAATCAATAAATTTTTTTTTATTTTAATTCTAAAACTATATAAAATTAAAATAAAAAAAATTTTATCAAGTTTGGTTTAATAATTGTTAAGATATTTTAATTTAAAGTCTAAAAAAAATTTACTTAGAAACAATTTCCTTGGTTTCTACTTTTGACCGCCCATATATGTATATATATATATAAAACCAATCATCCACTCACTTCCATTGATCGCTCCTTATATTCGTAACGATCATGAATGACTATGAAACGAAGTTCGTATTTGTCACATAGTTTAAATAAGTAATCTGTCTCCTCTTTGGTCCAATCTTTGTCTGAAAATACCCGTTAGATATTGTATGATGTCGTTTGATAAATAATGCTGCCATGAATAAGCCATTGAGAATAAACTATTTGAAAATATTTTTGACTAATACCCGTTAAATATTTTTCATATTCTTCATCATCATATTTCAAGATGTCAATTTTCTTGTTATATTCGGCAAACCAATACCCTAAAACAAAGTGAATAAGAATTAAACTAATTAAAATTAACTAAAGTTAAAAAAAAAAAAGACGCATTTACCTGAATCTTCGGATTCAGAAGTAGGTGTGCATTTGACCCAGTGATGTAGTGTTAACTGATCATCCTCTCCTCGCCCTTGATTAGTAAAACTTTGCCATTCCCTTTATCAAGTATGTTACAATTATTAATAAACGGTAATTTCGAAACGATTCTATATCTAAATCTTCTCAATTAAAATCTTATCAAACATACTATAATTCTATAATTAAAGACGGAAGTTCCAATTACCAATGAACAGCCTTTTTACGCAAATTTGGTTTTGCTTTAAAAGCAGGCTTCACAAAAGCTATTGGAGGTGGACCACCTATTAGCTGAAATAATTCTCGAGGTATTCCATCTATTTAAAAAAAAAAAAAAACCACAAAAAAGAAAGGGATAAAAGTATATGCATAATAGTGTGATTAAAAATAAACTGGATATTAAAATGGGCTACAATACAATACAAATAAAATATCAACCAGGTTTCTTTTCTTTTTCTGACTTATTTGCTTTTTTACTCGGTGTAGGATTGTCTGTTGAGTTTAAAGGTTTTGAGTGAAGTTCAAGGATGTCTCGTACATCGTTGCTAGTCATTGCTGCGATATTAAAACAAGATCTCAGAAGACAGGCGTAGAAAGCATAGCATAGCAGAAGTTCGTTTTGATTGGCTATTGGCGACGATCATTTATTGTCCGGAGCGTAGCGGGAAATAGCCAATCGGAGGGTGCAAATTTTGACTATTCCGGATCAGCCCGACGAAGAATTCGAACGAAAAAACGCAAAAACTAATGTTTAAATCGATCTTGGTTAGGGTTGTGGGTAGGGTCCGGAATGGGCCGGGTCGGGCCGGGCTTCATAAGCCCGATAAAAATATTTCTAAGCCCGACCCGGACCTGTACCCGGTTATAACTAGACGGGTCGGGCCCGGAGCTGGGCTTCATATAGGCCCGGCCCGGCCCGGCCCGTTGGCCCGCATATATATATAGGATAACTTTCTCGTGATTGGTTGATCATGAAATTGAAAATCGCGCATTATAAAGCATGTATAGTTACATATAACTGCATATAACTGCATATAACTGCATATAACTGCATATAACTGCATATAACTGCAGACTTTGAACGAATTGCTTGCCATGAAAACAATTGTTAAAGGATACGACAAATATATTCTGAAACTACACATTTTTTCACTTTATATACAGTAAAATTAATCTGGAGAACAGACAATTAATCATGAAGTTAACAAGGAGTGCACTTTCTGTCTTATAGGCAAGAGTAATTTAGTAATGAACAAGGTAAATCGTACCTTCGCTAATAAGTGTTATTGCATGTTTTTTTCAAACTTGTTAATCTAAAAATACCGTTTCAAACAATAATGCTTACAGTTAGTTTTTTGTACTATTCTAACTATAGGTTATTCAACCAAGTTTTTTAAAAACTACACTACGATACATTAAATATAGAATATATATAGGACATATGGAGTGCTCCTTATTAAAAAGGCCCATTTTTACAATTTTTTGAAAAGTGAGTTTTTATTAAATTCATGTGAAGTTTGGCATGATTGATATTTTTCAATTATTAATGAAAGTCGATTTGCATAATAAAAAATCAAGATAATGTAAAAAGAAAAATTGCATGAGGCTGCATAGAGCCAACATGTCACGAAATTATCCGATAGTCACCTGCCGTCTTTAACCAATCAAAATCATGAAATTTATTTAATCCTGGATCAGTCCGAAAATCAAAACAAATAGTTAAACTCAATTATCTCAAAATGTGATAAATGTAAAAATGGGCCCTTTTAATACGAAGCACTTCATATATGAAAATATGCTAGATTTTGTAGTTAGGGTTCAGTTTTTTATACTGCTTGTACTCTTCATGAGCGTGCATTACACTTATTGATATTGGCAATTTTTGTTAATTCATTTATCTTAATGATTATTTATCTTGTACGTACTAGTTAGCAATAGGGTTGGGGGCACGGTGTCCCAGGGCATGCCTTAGGGGCATGCCCCCTGGGCATGCCTGGAGGCATGCCTTTGAGCCAAAAAGCATGCCCCAATCATGTGATTATAAATCTGAATCATGTGAATTGGTATGCATTGATTGGCCAATTTTTGTGAATCATTTTGTAATACAAATCTGGTTGGCTAATAAAAATAAATTCAAAACAAATTTTATTAATTCTAATAACTATTATCATTGTGTATTTGGTTAAAAAAAAACTTGAATTTATTTATCAATCAATACATATTATATTTATTAACAAAATAAAAAATAAATAACATAAATGAATTAAAAAATTGTTAACTATCAATAAAGTAATAGATGTATATGGAGTATAAAAGGTATAGAACATAGAATATAATTATATAAATCCTATAATACTCTATATCTAATATATTGTAGCTTTTAAAACTTTGTTAAATAATCTATAATTATATGGAATATTTAATCTATAAGACAAAAAGTGTATTTCATCGCTAACTTTTAATTTATTTCTCTATTTTCTGAATTATTTTTAATATAGGTAGAATAAAAGTAGTTTCAGAATTTATTCATTTAAAATCAAATAATATATATAGTACAATATATGATAATAATTTAGTAATTGACCAATCAGAATTAAAGCTTGCTATACTACATATCATATGATTTATATATAGGAGGCATGCCCGGGGCACAATAAGAGAGGGCATGCCTCAGCCTGAGGCATGCCCTCTAGGGGCATGCCCAAAATTTTTACCGTGCCTCCAACCCTAGTTAGCAAGCGATTTGGTTAATAAAGATTAATAAAGATTATCTACGTGTATATTTATTAAATTGTAAAGCTTAAAAATATTGTTTTTTTTTTATTAAGATTAATTAGATATCATTTGTCGGGATTCAGATATTAAACATCAATATAAATTGAAATTTATAAGTCAGATGTGTCTTTTTGTTTAATAACATTTATAATACAATTTAATTTAGACATCAAAAATATAATATACTGTACATCCAAATCGCTATATAAAATTATAATAAATAAAATTTTTCAAACAATAATTATAATTATTATAATAAACTATCTTAAATATAAACCACGAATAAATGGTGTAGAACCTAAAATAAAAAAAATAAATAAACAAGCTCTTTATTACGTTCTTAAATAATACTAAAAATCTCAGATCAGGACTTATTAATTTCAAAATCCCGAAATATAAAGTTACTTACCAAATATTTTTTTAAAGCTTCAAGTGTTGTAATTTATTTTAATATAATATTATTAAAAAAATTACCTTAATTGATGATCCGGATAAGATCGGCACTATTACCATATTGGGACAATAGTAAATTTTGGGGATAAGTACAATATAAATTTTTATTATATGCAGAAATCTGAAGTCGGTCCAATGAAAAGTATTTTTTTATTAAGTTAACAGTTCATGTCAATTAATTGAAAGTTGTAGAGCACAATAAGACACTTCTAATGATGGTTAGATCATTCAAATCGGCCCAGTATACGCTGAGATATCGTTAAAAAACGATTGTTCGACTATATAAAATTTCTAGTTTGTTTACATAGAATTTTATATAGTTGGCCAATCGTTTTTTGGCGATATCTCAGCATACACTGGGTCGAATTGAATACTCTAACTACCATTGGATGCGTCTCAGTGAGCTCTACAACTTTCAATTAATTGACATGAGCTATTAACTTAATAAAAAAAATACTTTTCATTGGACCGACGTCAGATTTTAGCATATAGTAAAAAACATAGTAATTTCCCCCAAATCCTAATATAAAAATAGTGCCGATCTTATCCGAATTAGCAATTAAGTTCTTTTCTCAAACAAGTTAGTCGTACATTTGTGAGTTAATTAAAAGCTTTAACGTATATATTTATTGTACATTACTATTTTCCTAGACCGTCTTTAAGTAAGGTATACTCAAATGGGATGAAGCCTAAAATATACAGGATATTTATAGCTTTGTTCGCAAAAAGTCCATATGGGCTGATTTAATTCATTTATAAGTAGGACTTATTTTTTTTAAAACTTTAAGGCTAAATAACTTTTGATCTACTGGTCCGTTTTAAATGATTTTGCTACCAAAATGTTCGTCTCTTTGAGACGATTCCAATGAGCCCAAAATCATCAAAATCCAATCACAGGATAACGAGATAATGCGCTGTCAAATAGTAACGCACCTAGAGGGTAGGATTGATGGGTTGGACATAGTCCAACCCATCAATCTCATTCTCTAGGTGCGTTACTATTTGACAGCGCATTATCTCGTTATCCTGTGATTGGATTTTGATGATTTTGGGCTCATTGGAATCGTCTCAAAGAGACGAACATTTTGGTAGCAAAATCATTTAAAACGGACCAGTAGATCAAAAGTTATTTAGCCTTAAAGTTTTAAAAAAAATAAGTCCTACTTATAAATGAATTAAATCAGCCCATATGCTTTAATAAAATTATAAATGGCAGTTACTATGTTAGAGGGTAAAAGTACTCTAAAACTGTATCCTATGTGATCAATCATAATAAAATTTAACGGGCTATCAGGGGATTTACTTATTTGTGCCAGTAATACAACCCAAAAAAGAAATTTTAATTTTGTAAATAAACAAAGTGTGTAAAAACGCAAAGTTAGAGTTAGTTAGGGTTAGAAGGTTAGTATAGTTATAGATAGTTGTCTATTATATGTAAAATTTCATCCCCGACATTTTTAATTAGTGCACAAAGGTCGATTTAAACACTAGTTTTGGCGTATTTTCGCTTTTTTCTTCTTCTGCACGTGTTCGAAATTCATGTCGGGCTGATCTAGAACGATCAAAATTCGAACTCACTAATTGGTAGTTGCCTTTTTAGGAGTTGTATTACCGGCACAAATAAGTAAAGCCACTATCGGGTACCTGCGGTCAAGCTCGGCCCAATCTGGCATCTTAGCGGGCTTAGCCTGAACCCGGCCCGCAATAATTAAGGGCCTAAAAATATGGGCCCGACCCGGAACTTTTACAGTACAAATCGGGCCTGGGCCCGGGTAGCCCAGCCCGATTCCAGACCCTAGTTGTGGGCACAGGGGCATGGGCATGCCTTGAAGCCAAAGGGCATGCCTAAATTACATGACACTAAACAATTACTCCTATTGGCTAGAAATTATTAACATTAATATTATACGTTTTATTATTTTTCTTTTTTTTACAATATATATATAGCTATATTAAAAAAATTAAATTATTCTAATAAAACAATTAGAATCAAGAATTTAAAAATCTATAGGTAATTTGTACCAAATACAAATCTTTAAAACCCAATACTTTGTATTGCCCTTTATATTTTTTTATTAATATATTTTGAAACTTTGGCCAATTATAGATTTCTGTATATAATTTTAAATAATTTGATTGGTCAGTTATTTGTCATGTGACTATATAGGGGCATGCCCTTTGGGCATGCCTCAGACTGGAGGCATACCCTATGGGCATGCCTATTTTATTACCTGTGCCCACAACCCTAATCTTGGTGCACTAATTAAAAATGACGGGAATGAAATTTTACTTATATTAAGCATTATTCTAACTCTATAGACTCTAATGTTAAGGCCCTAACCCTAAATTTTTATCTCACGCACTTAGTTTATTTACAAAATCAGAAATCTTTTTTTGGTTTGTATTACCTATACAAATAAGTAAAATGTTTAACTGGAGCAATAGACCAAAATTTGTATGTGTCGGGTTCTGCTCACATGATATTAAGCCAATCAGCATTTTAAAACATATAAACAGATCAACACGAATCAGCCTGATATGGCAGGTGATCCCGTAAAAAATTATCTAAATGACTATCTGCTATTATGCTCCGGACTTTAACATTTCACGTTTTCCTAGTTTACATAGTCAATTGTAAGGCCATACAAAATTATATAATTGGTTTTCATAACCCAGGCGGGTCAGTAAAGTGAAGTTTGGAAATTTTTTTTTTAATATAGATAACCAATAGAAATTCTTCATTTGATAATCATGCAGTTAATTCATTAATTCGTTAATTGATTGGTCAATTAGTTGAATCATCGAGATCATGCTATGCTTTTATATAACTATGATATTTAAGTCTTCTACTGATAATATCAAACTAGAGCTTGGATCTGGTCAGCCTTTTCATCCGTTTTCATATTATTTAACGGATATTCGATGAATTTTTGCTTTTAAATTTGTATCTAACGGATAACCGGATCCAAGCTCTAATCAAAAACTCAAACATCTATTTATGATTTTTAAAAACCAACTTTTGTGCGTTATACATTCTACATATCTTTGATAGTATTAACTGAGATGTAGATAATGCTAATAACATGCATTAGTGAACCGCATACTGTGTCAAAAGAAAAAAGGCTTTGCAACAAAAATTTTACAGTATTAAAGATAGAAATCACTGAAATAGTAAGTAAGTTCGGTAACAGAATTTTTACAGTAATACTCACCTTAGAAATTATGATAATTCTGATGCAAACTAACGCACCCACATATTGTGTTATTAAAATAGCAAAAAAGTTTTGTAATAGAATTTTTTAGCAGCACATGATAGAAATTTTAATTCAAACTAAATCATCTTAACCACATATTGTGGTCACCAGAATAGTGAATAAATTCTGTAACAGGATTTTGTTTGCTATAGCTTGCATAATAATTCTAATGCATCTTATTCAGAATAGCAAATAAATTCTATAACAGAATTGTTTTAAAAGTTCATGAACCAATCACATTACTGTAAATTTAAATGCAAACCAACTCACCTTAAACAATTATTGTGATTACTGGAATCACGAGTAAGTTAGAAATCGCAACAATCCCATTGTGAACTAACCTAAATTTTTTAACAGATCACTAGAATAGCGAGTAAGTTTGTAACAGAATTTTTGGTGACTCATAATAGAAATTGCAACAATTCCAATGCAAACTAACACATCTTAACCACATATAATAATTATTAGAATGGTGAGTAAGTTTGTAACAAAATTATTTGCAGTAACTCATGATAGAAATAACAACAATTTCAATGCAGATTAACTCATCTTAACCACATATCGTAGTTACCGGAAACAAGTTCTATAACAGAATTATTTACAGTAACTAACAATAGGAATCATGGCAATTTTAATGCAAACTAACTCAAGCTTAATTACATATTATGTTTACCAGAATAATAAGTTCTGCAACAGAATTTTATTTACATTAACTCGCAATAGAACATGATGATTCCAATATAGACTCATCTTAATCAGAATAGCAGTAAGTCCTGTAACAGAATTCTTTTTAGTAATTCAAGTATAATTCATGAATAAATAATGTTAATTTCAATGCAAATTAATTTACCTTAACCAATATTGTGGTCATTGGAATAGCATGTTAAAGAATCATTTACAGTAACCCAATAGAAATCATGGCAATTTTATTACAAACTAACTTAAGCTTAACTGAAATTAAAGTCACTGAAATAATGAGTAAATTCTGTAACAGAATTCTGTTTACGATAAAAATCATAATAATTCTAATGTAAACTTATTTAATCAGAATAGCAAACAAGTTCTGTATCAGAATTTTTTCAGTGACTTATAAATAAATCATGTTAATATCAATGCAAACTAACAAACCTTAATCACTTTTCATAGTAACTAGAATAGTGAATAAGTTTTGCAACAGAATTATTTATAGTAATCATGACAATGGCATAATTATAATCACTAGAAAATAGTGCCATGGTTTAATCCCATGGCCTTGAGGTTCTGGGCTAAGGTTTAAGCCCATAATATAGATGTACTAAAAGCCTGAATTACTCGAGCTACAAGAATATTGTAAGGCTTCTAGGTGGCAGCTGAAGGCTTAGAGACATAGATTAATCCAGTGAAGAATTTTTCAAAAAAATTTTTTGTTCTTTGAGAACATAAATTTTTAATTTTATGTTCTCAAAAAAAATTTAATGTGCACTATAATATTTTTTTAAAAATAAAATTTTTAAAATTATATAAGATTCATAATAAATTTATTTATTTAATTTTTAAAACAAAAATACTATATTTACTTAAATATCTATAATTGAAAATGAGAAGAACTAGCCCAAAAATCATAAGCTTTTTGAAAAGTAAATTTTTTATAAGAAGAACCATTAACTTTGATCATTAAAAGATAATTAAAAGTATCAATTCGCATTTTATTTCTTAATTAAATGTTTTGTTGTAAAAAAATTCACTCAGTAAAGGAAGTGCAGTAAATTACATGATTAGGGTTTATATAGGTCCTGACCCCCTTCCTAGTGATAGGACTATTGATCAATCAAATTTTATAATATTTAAAAAAAATTCAAAAACGTCTTTGACCTAAAAATAAGATACTCCACAATTGACAAAAGTCGCTACATAGTAAAGTCTAAATTTTACTAAGCAAATCGATTAAAATCGCTTAAGTAAACTTATTCAGCAGATCAAAATTTACTTACTACAAAATTTTTATAAGTATTGGAGAAGTTTTTATTAATTGATTTTTGATTTTTACTTTTGACAGAAAATTTAAAATTTTTTAAAAAAATATATTCGACGAACGTAAAAATTAAAAATCAATTAATAAAAAGTTCTCTAATACTTATACAAATTTTGTAGTAAGTGTATTTTGACCTGCTGAATAAGTTTACTTAAGTGATTTTAATCAATTTGCTTAGTAAAATTTAGACTTTACTATGTAGCAACTATCTGTGATTAACTAAAAATCGATTTTACTTCAATATTATTGGCTATTTATACTATATATATATAGATAGGACGTGATAGGTAGTGGACCCCCACTAGAAAATTATGTAATTTACTGCACTTCCCTTATTATTATTAATTTTATATATATCTTATGAGAACATAAATTATAAATTTTATGTTCTTAGCTTGTTCTCAAAAGAGAACATGATTTCTAATTGTAGTGTTCTCAAATTTTTTTGAATTTTTTTGAGAACATTGAGAACATTAAATATTCTTCACTGGATTAATTCCGGTGGTTGGTTACTTCTATCTTATGATAAATCTTAGAGAGTAATCATTGTAGTAAATATTTGATACAATTATTGTAAGAAATAATTGAAACAACGATTGTAAGCAATATTTGGTGGCTATCTTAATGCAGATTATTCACAACCCGATAACTGATGCCTGAGAAGATAAGGTTGAGATTAAAGATAACACAGTAGCTCTTAGTAAATTAAAATGTATTTCAGGCATGAATTTTTGCCTTGGAAAAGTTTCTTCAGACAATGTCTCCAAAGACTATAAGTTTCCCTTATGATTTAGAACGTACGATGTCTTAGTTATAGAGTTTATAATAAGAATCGGATGTGTAGTATTAGTTTAGTAGTTTAGTTATATTTTTTTATTATCATTGTATTATTTTATCTTCATTTCTTTATTGTTACCTTGCATTTCTTATTGTTACATAATAAATCCCCCGATAATTAAAGTTAATCTATTAAAACAACTCCGACTCAGTTTAAGAGTTTTGTGACATTATATCACATGTACAAGTGTTATAAATTCCGACATAGGTTAACCGTTAGAGCTAAATTGGATAACACCCACTTTTGCACTCTCAACCGATGTTAACAATAAAGTTCCATGAAGGAAATTTTTCTACTGTAATTCAAAATAGAAACTAATTCAATTTAACTTAATACTATAGTTACCCGAATAGCAAGTACAAAATTAATGACAGCAATTCACAATAGAAATTATGATAGTTCAGATGCAAGCTAACTCACTTTAATCACATATTGTAACAAGTAAGATGCAAACTTTCTAAATTTATCAACATATTGTGATCACGATAGAAATCATGATAATTCTGATGCAAAATTAACTCTTAACCACACATATGGTAGTTCCGTAATAGATAAAATAATAAATAAATAATAGAATATAGAATGCATTATAATGAAAGACAATATTTAATTTCAAGTAGAATGAATTAAACAAAAAATATAACTACTTAATTGTAATAAAAAAATTAAAGTAATAAAATTTTATGCATAACCGGAAATGTACGGTATTCAAAAAATTTGAACCAATAACACCACAAAATATGTAAAGACAAAATAAGCATCAAACAATTTCTTGTCATTAATATAAATTATAATATGAAATCAATAAAATTTGAGAATTGCATTAAAATTACACTATAATAATATGTAAAAGCAATTCAAGCGCCTAGTTAAACTATAAAGTTTTTCTGATTTCTCATGATCTATAGAGTCCTTAATGCCTGGAAATTTTTTTTATTTAATGCGACCTTATTAAAAAAAAAATTTTTACTATAAAAAAAAAAGCCATGCGGCCGGGTCACTAATCACCATCTCATGATATGAAAACCAAGTATATAATTTTGTGTGGCCTAATTTTAAACTAGCTATTATTTTTTTTCTAGTATCCACGGGACAGATGCAAATATAGTAAATATATAAACTTAATTTTTTATACTTATGGATAATTTTGAACTTTATATTAAACTGTTTTACTCATTTAATTGTTAACTATTTAATTTAGCTGGCATTAAGATTACTCTAACTCATGATCATACAATTTTTAAACGTATTATTTGAAATCTGTATTTTTGTGTAATTTATATCATCCATATGTATATTGCCAATCAACTACCTGAACTATAGCTAATAGTAGTTAAACTACTCTAACTATAGTTATTAGTAGTTAACTACCAAACTATAGTTAATTGTAGTTAATTACGCAAACTATAGTTAATTGTAATTAGTTTGAATAGTTAACTACAATTATTCAAACTATAGTTAATTGTAGTTAACTAAAACTACAAATAATTAGTAGTTATTTAGCACGAAGTGCTGAATAACTAAGTTATTTGCTGTATGCTTTTTGATTGGTCAATTTTAAGTACCAAAGGTACTTAAAATTTGAACAGTCAAATCATATGGCAAATAACGGTAAGGTACAATAGTGTTCTAATGCTAGTAAAGTGCAATAGCGCTTTACTAGTATTAGAATACTATTGTACCATAGTTATGAGTACTTCGTGTTTAAATAACTGGATTATACGGCATTTATATTTGTTGGTTTGTATACCAACTGTTGACCGATTTTAAATTTTTATGCACATGAGTTACGGGATATATTTTAAATCTGGAACAGATTTTTCAGATAATGTGGGTAACTCACGTGCATAAAAATTATAAAATTCAAATGCTGAATACTAGTAATATTTGGTAAATACAAATAGAAAATGCTATATAATTATAATAATTAGTTAACTATTAAAGCTATATAGATTATAGTTAACTATGCATAGTTAACTATAATCTGTATAGCTTTAATAGTTAACTATTTTCTAACTGCGAATTACAAATCAAATCCTTATAGATACGGATATCGATTTTGCATCACTACCCAATTCGTATAATCTGGATCTCATTACTAGCTGCATAAGATGCAAAGAAAATTTAAGAAAGACGTAGCTATTCCACGGTATTGGATTATCAATTCATCTGGCCAGTAAACAATCCGGTAGCAAAAAATAAAAAAATATAAAAANTATAATCTGGATTTCATCACTAGCTGCATAAAATGCAAAAAAAAATTAAGAAAGATGTAGCTATTTCACGGTATTGGAGAAATCTAAAAATAGCGCATTATCACTATAGATTACACACAGCAAAAAATAATAAATTATTTATTTTGCATGAGAATGGCATAAATCAATATGGGCACTATCTGGATTAACCCATGTACATATTTGTTTGTCTATGGTCAAATGCAAACAGTAGTTATAATCACAGATTTAACATGTAAAAAAACAGGATTTATTTAGAAAAGATCGACAAATTCTTTCGTTGCGGTTTTTAATTTTCGTGATTATCAATTCATCTGGCCAGTAAACAATCCGGTAGCAAAAAATAAAAAAATATAAAAAATCAGGAATAGTGGTTAATAAACATAGAACGAAGTACTCAAAAAAAAAATACGTAAGTACTATTACTGGTAACTATTAATATTATACGAATACAAATACGAATATGAATACTATTTACTAGTACAATTATTTCAAAAACACAATAACTTTTTCTTGAGAAGATTTTGCTATAAAAGAGTATATGTGGCAAGTGTTTTGATGATCTATGGCCAGGGTTTTGGCCGAAACCTACTTAAAAAAATTTTAATGTAACGGTTTTACTATTACTTGAGTTATTCAAGCCATTATTTATAGAGATTTTGTATTACTATTTGTAAAATACAACATATTATCAAATAGGAAAATCAAGAATCCAAACTTATAACGTTGTTAAATACTTTTATTAGTAAAAATTAGCATGTCTTATAAAAAATTTTTTTTGTAATACATGACAAAATAATTAACTTAAGCAATCAATTTTTTACCTTTAATACTACTGTTTTTTAACAAGAGATACAGTAAGATACAGTAGTTCAGCAATATAGATGAGAAATGAAATTTTTATCGGCCTTAATAATATCAGAAAGGTCAGAAGACTTTAATATATTTTGTTAGTTGAATTTTTACCTAGTTACATACTATACTGCCAATTTATATGTGTGTATAGAAAACAATTACCACAGGCTTAATCTATTTGAAGAAGTTTTTCCTAGGCCAAATAAACATAATAATTCTTTATACTTTATCGAAAGTTAGCTGTGAGTATATTTTTTTATAAAAATTACTAGATTTTTAAATATATAATTCTGTAATTTTTAAAGTTCATAACTTGCCTGGCAAACTAAATATATTATATTTAGGGGTTATTTATATCCTGCGGGGGGTGGGTATTCTTATTTTTCGCACCTCCGATCATACCAATCAGATGATTGAATTTTGTGTAATGATCGAATGTAAACAAAGACAAAAAATGTAAACAAAAATTAAAAAATCTAACTATCCTAAGAAAAATTAAAGATATGGAGTGTCTTCAATTAAAAGGGCCCATTTTTACATATATTTTATTTTGAGATATTTGAGTTTAATTATTTGTTTTGATTTTCGGACTGATCCGGGATCAATCAAATTTCACGATATTGATTGGTTAAAGACGGCAGGTGACTATCGGATAAACTCATGATGTGTTGGCTCTACGCAGCCCCATGTAATTTTTCTTTTTACATTATCTTGATTTTTTATTATGTAATTCGACTTTCATTTATAATTAAAAAAAGTCAATCATGTCAAAATTTATATGAATTTAACGAAAACTCATTTTTCAAAAAAATGTAAAAATGGGCCCTTTTAATTAAAGACACCCCATATTATAAAAAAAATTTTCGCCTATATGTAAAACCTCATGCTGAACAAGTTTACTTAGAGAACTTAAGAAGATTATCTTAGTAGACTCTTAAGATATTATCAAAAAACTAAAGAAAAAAATAAAAATTGAAAATATCCTAAAATTCTATTAAAATAATCTTTGTTTGGCGCCTAAGTAAACTTGTTTAGCATGAAATTTTGCATATAAGCGCATTATCTAAAAGTATTTTTTATTAATATTATATAAGATATTGTTAAAATAAAAAATAACTCCAAAATTATAATTTAACAAATAACCAATCAAAATCAAGATGTGAGATGCAATGTAGATCACTGGATGCGAGACATACATTTTTCCTTATATTTATTATAGTAAGCAAGATGAAAGTATTATATGGAGATATTAATTGGCAAAGAACTTTTGAGCGCCGTTTTATCTGATATTAGGTATACACAACTTAAAATTGATCTTGGAACTCCTGAAGGTTATATTGAATGATTAAAGATATATCTTGCAAGCTTAACATTTATTCACATACCTCATGCAAGGTTACATTGCATAATTTTATGTAAGCTTTATTTTATTTTTTTATTTTTTTTTAAGATGAGACGTAAGCTTTATTTAAAATTATCAATATTGATAATTTACTGATCATTAACATTATCTTTTGAATAATTTATTTTTCATAAGATTGATGTCCATCTTGTGCAAGGTGTGCTAAGTTGTAGTATAAGAATTTTGTACCTTGTATGAGGTACATTTCTAATTACAATCTGAATTTGCTTTGGTACGCCTGAATATTATATCAAATTAGCTGAGCAATGTACAACTATGACCCGAATATACTCCTAGGACTCCTAAATATTATATTGAGTTAGCTAAACTATAGATGCTAGTGAAATTAAATCAGAGTGGTGAAATGATTTTACCATTTTACCAATCACCAATTGGTAATGGTGAAATTGGTTTAACTAGTGAATTGGTGTAATTGGTGTAATTGGTGAATTGGTGAAATGGTGAATTGGTGAATTGGTAAATTGGTAAATTGGTAGAATAGTGAAACAGCAGAATGGTGAAATGGTGAATTTCCAGAGTCTGAAATTATTTCAGCCTGAAATTCGGTTAGGTTTTTGTTCAAGTTTTTACATTTTATGTTTTTACAGGCACACTTTGAAGTCAGAACTATTAGCCATTTATATGACTGAGCAAATTCATTAATTTACCATTTCACCAATTTACTGTTTCACCAATTCACCATTTTACCATTTCACCAATTCACCGTTTCACCAATTCAATTCACCATTTCACCAATTTAACAATTTACCATTTCACCAATTTCACCAATTTCACCAATTCACCAATTCACCAATTTCACCAATTCACCAAAATAAAATTTTGGTGTAATTCTGGTGAAACTATTTCACCATTTCACCTGGTGAAATGGTTTAATTTCATCAGTATCTATAAGCTAAACGATATGGATTCTGACTCAAAAAAATAGTTTACTACTTATAACAATTGAAAAAAGCTTAGGAAATGGTATGGATTCAATTAAAAGGTAATTTGTATATGATCAAATAATAATTTAAATATAGTATAATATGTATAATAATAGAATTTATATTATTAAATAAAAAATTAAAAAAAAATAAATTGTTTCATATTTCTAATTGATGAATTAATAAATGTAACAGATTAAAATGAAATTGGTTTAAAATGAAATATGTATAGTATAAAAAAATTGACAAGCTAGTAAAAAATAAAAATTTTTGAGGCGCATTTTTTAGGGTTAAGAGTTAAGGTTAAAGGTTAGTTTTAGAGTAGAGTTTATGTTAAACAAGTATAATTGGGGTTTGGAAGGTTAAATAAAAACCTATATTTCATTTTAATCTGATTTTATTATGATCTGTGACAATATCTAACTTTCTCTTATATAGGGTATTATAGTTATTAAATAATTTATTTATTGCAATATAATTGACTATTTAATAACTTGTAGTATAGATATTGTATATAAAATTTGAATAGATATAAATTTAAAATTGAGTAGCTTTAGACTAAAATTTGATTTTGAGATGCATTAGATCTATTGATTCTTCTTATATTATATACCTTATAACAATTACAAGATTAATAAACAAAAAATAACAAACATGAAGTATTACAAAAAATAGCAAAATTTATAAAACAAAAGATAGCCTTTGTAATGCTAGCATAAATTAGAATACAAAATCAAAAAGTATATATATAAAAATTCTTATTTCAAAAATTAGTTAATAATAATAAATTTAAATAATATAAAAAATTAAATAACAATAAATTATCTTATAATAAAGTTTTTAAAATAATTATTAAAGTTTTGTATAAAACAATAAATACTTAATGTATTTAGTTCAATGCAAAATATATGAATAATATATAAAGAATTTTAAGTAAATTAATTTTATTATTTTATTAATATTATTAGTTATATAATATTTATTTAATATTTAAATATAATTTAGAATTAACTTTTTAGTTTTATACAATTAATTTTAAGCTTATATTTAGGGAATTGCTATTTGAACCATGGATTTTTGCTATTTGTACCATGGTACATGTAGATCACCTCGATTTAGTCATCTGTCATATGATAAGGGCCGTGTCATTAATCACCTGATTATTTTTTATCAGGGGCCTACCCCCTCCCTCTCCTTTAATATATAAATAGTCAGGTTTCTTATATATAATTTTACTTTTTTTAGCCCCCTTCCCCCCTAAAAAATCACCTGATTTTTGTTACTCCCCTAAGTGTTTTGAAATTCTTTAAAACTTTGATCAAAGATATCTCTACTTCCACCTGATCAAATTCGATAAAAATTTTTTTATTTGAATTCTGTGGATCCATAGAATTCAAATAAAAAATTTCTATCAAATTTGATCAGGTAGTTTTTGCAGAGATGTCTTTGATCAAAGTTTTAGAGAATTTCAAAACGCTCATCACATGACAGATACATTTAAATTTTTGACAAAACTTTGATTAAGGATATTTCTGCAACCACCTGATAAAATTTGATAAAAATTTTTTACTTATTCTACGGATCTATAATAATTAACTAAAAAATTTTCATCAAATTTGATCAGGTGGTTGCAGAGATATCCTTGATCAAAGTTTTGTCAAAAATTTAAACGTATCTGTCATGTGATACACGTTTTGAAATTCTCTAAAACTTTGATCAAAGATATCTCTGCAACTACCTAATCAAATTTGATGAAAATTTTTTAGTTAAATACTATGGATCTGTAGAATAAGTAAAAAAAATTTCATCAAATTTTATCAGGTAGTTGAAGAGATATCCTTGATCAAAGTTTTGTCAAAAATTTAACGTATCTGTCATGTGATAAGCATTTTGAAATTCTCTAAAACTTTGATCAAAGATATCTCTGCAAACACCTGATCAAATTTGATGAAAATTTTTTAGTTAATTATTATGAATCTGTAGAATATGTAAAAAAATTTTTATCAAATTTGATCAGGTGGTTGCAGAGATATTCTTGATCAAAGTTTTGTCAAAAATTTAAACGTATCTGTCATGTGATA